>JAVXUP010002499.1:0-127181 GCA_033070095.1 Escallonia herrerae | reverse complement strand
CAATCCCCTTCGATCAAATATACAAACAATCATATTTAAATATTTTTGAAACAATCATATTAAGATACAATGTAAGCACATTCAGAAGACATTGACTATGAGCAGAGGCAAAGCCACACAGACAATGCACAATAGAGTACCTAGGCATAATGAACTATAACTAGTGCATGAAGGTACTAGCCTGCGTTTCACGTAAGAACATTTTGTCCTTGTTATTCCTCTCACATAACAGATTCCCATGTCAATATATAGAAGACAACAATGACTAAATAAAAAATGATCCAATGCTCGGCATGCAATAAGAAATAAGCATCGACATGAATTCATATAACCGATTAAGGCTCAATTTTAGGTTTTTGGTGGTGAATAAATTTGCCAACATCAATCGATCTCTCAGAGTTCAAAAATTGCCACAAACAAATCGATAGAATGAATATGACCGAATCGATGGGTTTGACGTTCAGATAGAAATCCTTACCTCAGGGTTTGGATAGAAATCCTTACCTAGATCCGATGCTGTCTTAACCGAAAAATCTTCGTCATTAGAATAAACGAAAGAATCCAGTAATCATAATATTGTTTATACTGCTACAATATAAACGCAACACTAACTCACTCCTACTCCTATAATGACCCAGTCACTGGGTATGTAAATTTACCAAAATACCCCGCACGTGTAAAATTACCAAAAATGCCCCTCGAATACCTAAACCATCACAACACCCGTTAGCTTGTTGTAAGTAAGATAATCAAAATGTTCTGGTATTCTCTTTAGAGCATGGGCACCATTTCTTTGCGAACTGACATTCTGGCTCTCTCGAGAATCCGAGTCAATCGAATTCACTCTTCGAAAGTCCCTTGTATTCTTTGCATCTTCGATCGTTCGGAGAGTGCTCTCGAGTTTTCTTGACAAGCGACTTCTCTAGATAGTTTTATTAGCTTTTTAGCTTAACTAAATCAAAGAGAATTTCCTCCCACTCCCACAATCACATTTTGTTTCTATTATAAAAATATTCTTTTAATTTGATAGTTCGAGTCTAAGACCAAAAAATTATCCTGTCCAGTCTGATTTGAGTCTGATCTAGTTAGCGGTCTGGTCCAGTTAGGTTAGACCTAGGTTATGATTTTTTATCTCTATAAAAGGGTCACTTGGCTGATTAGAAGGGGGTCTTAGGGGAAGGGTGGCTAGATCACAAATCTTGAATTCCCGTATTGAGCCTGTTCAAAAACTTTGAAAGTCATAACTTGCACATTCAATATTTGATTTAGGCAATTCTTGAGCCTAAATCATTATTTTTTGAGAGCTACAACTTCACAGCAGAAGTCGGATCCATTTGAGATCGACTTCTTGCTCCAAGTAGGATATTTTAGTCAGCATATTCCTTTTCTAGTGTTTTTGGTTGTCTAGCTGTAATTTGCTCATATGCTTTCCGATTTAGGCGATTCAGGAGCTAAATCACTTATATTTTTGACAGCCATAATCTTGTAGAAAAGGTTGAATTCATTAGAGATCATCTTCAGATCCAGAACGGAACAACATATTTCTAAATTCGGGCAGATTTCTTTTTTAGGTTTTTGACTAGCCCTAACTTGCTCATTTGTTATCTGATTTAGACGATTCAAAAGCCTAAATTGCATATCTTTTTTATAGTTATCGAGTACAACTTTGTAGACAAAGTCGAATCTGTTTGAGGTTGTCTTCAAGCCAGAAATAGCAAGGGCATATTGTTGTTCATGGTTTTTTTATGTCAACTTGATTCTCGGATCAACCAAATAGACAATCCAGACCTAGGTATGATTCCCTCTCCTTGTTTTCAGTATTTTTATTTCTAGATTATAAGAGCCTAAAATGTTTTCCCTTACCACAACCAGATCCCATTTAAAATATAAAAGTTCAAAGTCCTTCAGTTTGTTTAGAATTCTACACCACTAGAAGAATGGTCAACTTAGAGTTCTAGGTTTGCTCAAATAGCAAAAACCGAGTCACCATAAGAGTCAAATAGGAGATCTAGGCCGCCTTCTATAGGGTCCATCCGTACTACAGTAGTTTTGATTTCTACTAGTCCGATCGGCTAGTAGGCCACTTGACCCTGGTTGTCGAGTTCAAGCCAAAACAATAAGAGTTAACTTAGGGTGAGTCTTGTTGCATTACACAGGCTACTTGATCCCTAGGCCAATAATCATAAAAAAAGTTGGGACCGAAAGGGAGTGGCGGGTCCCTAACGCCTTCCCGTTCTGTAACATAGTCCCCAAACCCCTCTCTTGGTTTCGATAGGCTAGTCATCCTTATTGGATACATTTAGAATCCTTTTAGGGTTTTTCTTATTTTTCCTAGTTTAAATTAAGTAAGATGGCGATCCATAAAATCTTAGGGTATTTCTCCGACGCGGTGCGCCATAATAGTCTTATCCTTCAATCTTGTGCTTCTGTCAACCCTTAAAATCCTTGAACTCTAAAGGTAAGTAACATGGGGTCTACTACTGCGTACTCGGCCAAAATCTCAACCTTATACTGAAACATCAAATAAGTTGTCAAAACCTGATACATGCTCTCAAAGTCTGATTTAAATCACAGATTATCTTGGTCTCAAGAGTCTACAAAATCTCATACTTTTAAGTATCACAAGACCGTATTGCTTCGTTACCAAAATATTAGGCCAACGAGAACTTGCAAATCCTAATAATATTAGGTAAATACACGTTCAAAACATATTGTCAATTTCAAAATCAATTGAGAATAGAACACAGAAAAATGTTGATAATAAGATTAAGTATGAATGGCTATTATAAGATGTTAACATTTTGGAACATATTAAACAAACCCCAATTACAAAGAAACAATGACGATTATACAACAAAACATCTAACGTTAATAACAACAAACAACTATCTCAATCAAGCATTCAGGGACCAAATAATAGCAACAATCGCAACTGCACGACCAAAGATGCAAAAATCTCTAATTGGTCCTTAATAGGATTAGAAGGGGTTATTGGTCCTTAATCTCGAGATTCACTATGCAAATATGTGACATTCTGGAAAGGTGACTAGTGCAGAAATAATGGCGGGCGTATGATGAAGCAAGGTCAACCAATGACTCGAAGTAAATACGATTAGTAGGGGTTATTGGTCCTTAATAGGATTCGTAGCTTCCTCATGGCTAGTGAGTCAGATACTATTCCACCAAGTTAAAATATATTTGAAAGAAGCAAATACATATCCTTGAAAGGGATAAAATGACCCAATAAGAATGACATATTCTCTGACCACTCAGAGCAAGTTAGCATTCGATTTGAGTCACAACTGAACTCAACATAGAAAGCAATGAAGGAGGTGATAAGGTAGGATTCCAAATTTGTTATCATACTCTCAACCAACTTTTAGACATACACCAATCACTCTCCAAAAGCACCATTCCCATAAACCAAATCACTAACTTAAACTACTACTCATACCTTACCTACTTTCAAACATCAGTAAGGTTTCCCTTTATGACTCACTTTAGCACATCAAAATAGGTTTCACAACTCAAAATCCAAGGATGCTCTCCTGGCTATGCTACCTTATTACTCTGTTGTTACGTGCCCACAGAATCGGATACCTATACTCTTAATACCCCGAGACCGAATTACTCTAATACTAACTGTAGCGACCAAGAAATTGGGTGCTCCATCGCCCTGAACTCTCGGAGTGCTAACGTACCACATCAATTCCCATCACATCAGATGTTGTTCTGTTACAAACTTCAGAGCCTTTAACAAAAAACATTAACTAAAAATTTTTGAAAATATAATGTTCTGCAAAAGAAACTTCAAACTTAAACTTAAGTTCTTTACTGAACTAGTTGAGAGTGATGACCCACGCATGGGTCGTACTACTCACAAAATAGTGGTAGGCAGTCTAGAATCTCACTTAGGATCTAAACCCATTCGCAAGCAATCTATTGGTGATCATTACCTGCAAAAGGGAATCAAATAAGGGTGAGCTTTCGAGAGCTCATTAAGGTCGCTCAAAGATTCAATTCCAGTATAATTTTTTAAAGAATTTCAAAACAAGTATGGATAGTTCAAGGAGAATATGGGGAAATATTGCAAATAATCACACACAGTTTGATAACACTATAGGGACAAGTCTCAACTCAATCCCGTTCAATCCAATATCCGAACAATCATATTTAAATATTTTTGAAACAATCATATTAAGATACAATGTAAACACATTCAGAAGACATTGACTATGACCAGAGGCAAAGTCATATAGACAATGCACAACAGAGTACCTAAGCATAATGAACAATGACTAGTGCATCAAGGTACTAGCCTGCGTTTCACACAGGAACATACCGTCCTTATTATGCCTCTCACAGAACAGATTCCGAAGTCAATAAACAGAAGACAAAAATGATTGAATCAAAAATGATCCGATACTCGGCATGCAATAAGAAATGAGCATCGGCATGAATTCATCTAACTGACAAACGCTCAATTTTAGGTTTTCGATGGCGAATAAATTTTTCGGCATCAATTGATCACTTAGAGTTCAAGAATAGCCACAAACAAATTGATAAAACAAATACCACCGAATCAATGGATTTGAGGTTCAGATAGAAATCCTTACCTCAGAATATTGTTCATACCGCGACAATATAAACCCTTACCTAGATCCAATGCTATCCTAACTGGAAATCTTCTTCTTTAGCTTAAATGAAAGAATCCATTAATCAGAATATTGTTCATACCGCCACAATATAAACCCAGCACTAACTCACTCCTACCCTGATAATGACCCGCTCACCGAGTATGTAAATTTACCAAAATACCCCACACGTGTAAAATTACCAAGAACACCCCTCGAATACCTTAACCACCACAGCACCCCTTAGCTTCTTGTAAGTGAAACAAACAAAATATTTTGGTATTCTCTTTAGAGCATGGGTACCATTTCTTTGCGATCTAATATTTAGGCTCTCTTGAGCATCCTTGTCATTCGAATTCACTCTTCCAAAGTCTCTTGTATTCTTTGCATCGCCGATCGTTCGGAGAGTGCTCTTGAGTTTTCTCTACAAGCAACCTCTCTAGATAGTTTTATTACCTTTCTAGCTTAGCTAAATCATAGAGAATTGTCTCACACTCCCGCAATCACATTTTGTTTCTAGTATAAAAATAGTCTTTCCATTTGATAGTTCGAGTCTAGACATATCAATTGTCCAGTCCAGTCCGATTTGAGTGCAATCTAGTTAGTAGTCTTGTCACGACCCGAACCCACGGGTAAGCCCGTGTGCTAGGCACGTGACCGGCCGCAGGCCCATTCAAACATCTGCCAGGGCTCTGCTAGGCCTTACTGCAATCCTGTGACTCCAATTTAATTCTAATTTACGGACCTCCAAAACATTTAAATAAAACTCTTATTACATGTCTTTAAAACTTATAAAGAAAACTCTAGGAGACCTAGGCTCCTTACATTAGTTCAAGCATAACGTAAATTAACATAGACTAAAGTGTTCGATTAATAGGCCCTCATTATTCTAAAATTTTTCTTCGGGCATAACTCCCCCGTGTGGCTCATACGGCTCCACTTCCCTTGAGTAGTCACCTGAAAAATAAGGAATGAGCGGAAGCCCAGCAAATACACCAGCCATGTTCCTAAAATAAGTTTGAAATTTCTAAAACATGCCATGGGTTTCCTTTCAACAAATCAAACATTCGATTATTGTCATTCGTAAAGAAAACGTCCTTCATATACATATACACATATACATGAAATTTCAGAAGAAAAGATTTTCAATCTGAGTACAATCATCGTTCATTCCATTCACATCAGAAACATATATTTATTTTCATAGGTATGCTGTGGTCAGCGTACGAGCCCCCCTGACTAGGGCCCGAAATCCCTCCTACACCCGGGATAAAATAATCATGTGGACGCAAGGGCGCACCACCAGCCATAGTACTATGCATCAACGTATGAGCCCCGTTGACCAGGGCCCGAAATCCAACCTTCCCCCGTTGGATATGGGGCACAGCAACCAAGACGAGTTTCATTGCTCGTTAACATGTACTCAGTAACATTTTATGACTCACACGACATTCCATGGCATTCTTTCAAAATACATTTCTCATCAAATATTTTAGAAATAAAACACATGCAGAATAAATCTTTGAACTTCAATTGATCAAAACATAATTACATATTATAGCTTTTGCAAATAAGTATACGGAGGAACATGACAGGGGTACTTACTTGTTGCTGACACTTTTCCTCGCTCCAAAAATTCTCTGAATAAATCTAGGTTAGCATTCCATATGTTAGAACACAACCTATACTACAATACTATAAACCTAATATCAACTACCCAAACGATGCTCACTTCTAACCCCGAAATCGCTCAACTCAAAACGCGCCTCGCACGCGGCCAACCTAACCGAGAACCCTGTACGATCCTTAACGCGTGTTAATACTCTAAAATTCAAAATAAATTATAATAAAACACTTTTATAGCTTAAAACATTATAAAAAGTCAAAATATGAATTTTCTAAATTTTTGAATATTTTTGAATTAAAATAATTCCCTTAAATGCAATAAAAACCCATAAATTATCAAAATTACTTCCAGCTGGAAAATAAGTCCAAAAATTTTTATACGAACTTTAAAATATACATAAAAATTATAGAAATTAAAATCAGAATCTAAAAGGCACTAAAACTATTTCTTTATTTTTCGTTTGGCTACATTCAATGCGATACTGAAAATGATAGCAAATCGACTCCAAAAATCATCAAATTTATTCTGAGTCTTTATTATACTATATAGACACTACCCTAATTTTCCCCAGAGCATTTTCTGGGTTTAAGGGTTCCAAAAGGATTTTTTTCAAATCTGAAATTACAGGAAATACTAAAAATTCATACGCTCTCAGAAAATTATAACACTTTGCCAAGAATTCTAATATGGTCTAACGTATTATACTGAAAATTTTCAAGGGCTAACGACAAGCGTGTGTTAACATATGCATGTGCAAAACTTAACGCTAACTCAAAGAACTCACGCACAGCACTATTCACAACACACAGAGACTCAAAACACACAGCACACAAACACACCAAACACTCATGCACTCACGGATTCACACCTTCTTGTTTCTCTACACACGCACACACAAACCACTCCACATGCACAACAGCTTGTGCTGCTTCCCTTGCAGACCCACATGCATTTTCACGCACCTCTCACATTCACATTTCAGCACTCACACTCTCACATTTCAGCAGACACCACACTCATACACACATACGAGCACACAACACCCACTTCGGCCCCATTACTGCTCCCCGTACAACACACGCACAGTTTACCCATACGCACACACCTGCTTTCCTCATGGTAGCCATGGCTGCCACATACCCAAACCCTTAAGGTTCAGCCCCCTTTTCACCCCAATCACCCTCATGGAAAACAGCCATACCATACACTCTGTCTCGGTAATACACATACGCAGCATAACATCCTTCTTACACACATAAATACACACATAGACACAGTCATGGGGCTGTTTGACAGCCCCCCTCTTCTCCCTTATTCCTCCACTCACGCACACAGGAAGACACACACGGATACATCACTCACACACACTACTACACACATTATCACGCACACTCATACTCACACCACCGTACACAGTCATTCCCTGTAACACACAAACACTCACGGCTGCTTTTTCAGCCCCATTCCTTTCCCCTGTTAGCATATACACACTCTGACGCTCACAGTACCCATGCACCCAGCTGCCTCTCCTTTGGCAGCCTCACACACCTATACAAATTATGTACAGAATTTACCCATGGACACCCCTCTTCACAAATTTTCAGAAAATCGAGACCCATTTATATGTATAGCATAGCCACTTATATATATGTATATATAACCATCATTATATTAATTTAAGGTTTAGCCTTACACCCATTGATACCCTGCAACTCACGGCTACAATCCCGGCCCTTCTCCCCATTAAATCATTGAGTAACTAAAGGAAAAACAAGGGTTAGGAACTTACCGAAAACCTCCCCGCACCTGCCGAAATTCTCTCCAATTCCTTCCCTTGTTCACTCTCTCTCTGTATCTCCCTTTTCTCTCTCAAACTGTATTCAGACGAAGGAGAATAATGCAGGCTTTGACGGCTGCTCCGTGGGTGCAACTTCATATAATAACCCTAACTTGACAAGTTACCAAGAGCCCCCTGGAATTTCGTTAGGTTTTCTAATTTTACCCGTAACTTTCTCTTATTACAAAGAGGCCCAAATACATATTTATGATAAATTAATACACTAGAGAAATTTTAATGGGTCTGCTACATGACCCCGTTTCATTAATCGTCACTGAAAGTATAGTGATACTAAGAAATAAAGAAGTAAATAATTCGTCGTTCAAAAGTTGTTAAAAATAAATATATCGATTCTAAAAAACAATATTGTCGATAAATATTGTTTATATAACTTTACTGCTAACGATAAAGTATGCAATTCGCTAAACGCTTCTAGAATATCATTAACGCTAATCGTCACTAATACCTCAATCAAAATCACTTACCTTTGTTATCCTTAATTTATAACTTAAGGTTTCCAAACTTTGTCGCTAATGATTGCCGCTAAAATTTTACTCATGTAAATCGTCATTAAATCTAGCGTACAAAGGTCGTCGCTTAAATTAAACTAACCAGCTAACATTACCAAGTTTCGGGGTATTACAAGTCTGGTCTAGTTAGGTTTATCCTAGGTTATGATTCCTTACCTCTATAAAAAGGGTCACTTTGCTGATTAGAAGGGGGGAGGAAAATCTAAGAGAAGGATGGCTAGATCACAAATCCTGAATTCCCGTATTGAGCCTATACCAAAACTCTGAAAATGCCATAACTTGCACATTCGAAATTCAATTTAGGCAATTCTCGAGCCTAAATAGAATATTTTTTGAGAGCTACATTTTAACAGAAGAAGTCAAATCCATTTGAGATCGTCTTCTTGCTCCAAGTAGAATTGTCTTCTAGTGTTTTTTGTTGTCTAGTTGTAATTTGCTCATATGCTTTCCGATTTAGGCGATTCAATAGCTAAATCACTTATATTTTCGACAGTTATAATCTTGTAGAAGAGGTTGAATTCATTAGAGATCATCTTCAAGTCCAGAACAAAACAAAGTTTTTTTAAAGTAGGGCAGATTTCTTTTCTAGGTTTTCGACCAGCCTTAACTTGCTCATTTGTTATCTGATTTAGACAATTTAAAAGCCTAAATTGCATACCTTGTTGAGAGTTACAACTCCAGCTTTTTAGAAAGAGTCAAATCTGTTTGAGATTGTCTTCAGGCCAGAAATAGAAAGGGTAGATCGCTGTTCATTTTTTTTTATGTCTAATTGATTCTCGGATCAACCAACTGGACAATCTGGACCGAGGTATGATTCAATCTCCTTGTTTTCAGTATTTTTTTTCTAGATTATAAGAGCTTAGATTGTTTTCCCTTGCCACGACCCGATCCTAGTTTAAATATAAAAATTCAAAGTCCTTCACTTTGTTTAGAGTTCTAGACCGCTAGAAGAATGGCCAACTTAGCATTCTGGGTCTATTCGAATAGAAAAAGTCGAGTCATCATAAGAGTCAAATACCGAGATCTAGGTCGCCTCCCGTAGGTCCCGTTTGAACTACAGTAGTTTTGATTCCAATTAGTCCGATCGGCTACGTAGGCCACTTGACCCCGGTTGTTGAGTTCATGCCAAAACAATACGAGTTAACTTAGGGTGAGTCTTGTTGCATTATGCATGGTACTTGTTCTCTAGGCCAATAATCGTTGAAAACAAAGTGGAGACTGAAAAGGGTGTGGAGGGTCCCTAATGCCTTCCCGTTGCGTAACTTAGTCCCCAGACCCTTGTCTTGGTTTCGATAGACTAGTCATCCTTTTTGGACACATTTAGAATCATTTTAGGGTTTTTCTTATTTTTCCTAGTTTAAATTAAATAAGATGGCGATCCATAAAATCCTAGGGTATTTCTCCGAGGTAGTGTACCATAATAGTCTTATCCTCCAATCACGTGCTTCTGTCAACGCTTAAAATCCTTGAACTCTAAAGGTAAGTAACATGGGGTCTACTACTTCATACTCAGCCAAAATCTCAACCTTATACCACACTCTCAAAGTATGATCTTAATCACAGATTATCTTGGTCTTAAGAGTCTACAAAATCTCATATTTAAGCTCTAAGTACCACAAGATTGTATTGCTTTGTTACCAACATATTAGGGCAAGTGGAACTTGCAAATCCTAAAAATATTAGGTAAATACACGTTCATAACATATTGTCAATTTCAAAATTATTTGAGAATAGAACACAGTAAAATTCTGATAATAAGATTAAGTATGAATTGTAAGGCCCCAACTTAGGGTTATCTCAACCCGACTGGAGCATTACGACACATCAGATAATCACATCATACTGATAATACAACTCATTCTAACTCACTTGGTAATTAAACGATATCATACAAAATTAAAGAGTTTACTTTTACAAAACACACCTAGTAAGCTCTCTGCCAGATCTTAAAGTAGACATAATGTACTATTCAAGTACAACTTAATTCACAAATGTATGAGTGTCCCTATGCCTGTCTTCTCACTGTGCCTCACACCTTTTCCTTGCCTTTCGAGGGACGGGCTCCTTGATCTAAAATATTATGAGTAAAAACCCGTCAGCCCACTGGCTCAGTAAGATAATCAAAGACATTTAATGTGACTTTCAACTCAAGAATATTAATAAAGCACGCTATTACAATTCAATCACATTAAGCAGTTCTACATGCGCACATAACACACATCACATGTTCACACTTAGTTGAGCATTACAAGAGTGTACCACTTCTGAATTCATCCCATCAATAGACCACCCTTATGTCACCACACCTGGGATATAAGATCACAACCTTTGCCTCAGCCAAAGGCAAAGTAACCAAAAATAATTGGACACCGATATTGCCTCGAGTAGCAGTCGGAGATACAGTAGTTCGGCTCATACGGTGCACCGCTACTCAAACACAATCAAATCAACCCCCAGTCATCTGAATGGGGTAACATAATAATCATCAACAATATATCAGCCATCTCTTACAATGAAAGGATGTAACATGCTCATGTGCAAGAAAACATATCATTTCATACATGTAGTTGTTGAAATCTTCATTTACTTGCACCATAAAAACTTAGCTATCAAATATTTAGTCAATTTCATCATATAACATCATCTTCATAACATCTCAAACATGAAATATAATCTTTTATATTCAGCAACTTAGTTTTAATTATAGAACTTAACAAACATGTCCAAAACCATTACTAACCATGTCTTGTTTAACATAATTCCATAATTCACACGTACCGTAACCTATGTTACGTCTTCCATAATCTCTATTATGCTAAACATGAATAGATTCACTTATTAACCAGTCTCTGACAAGTATTCAAAATTTTGACAAAGAATTACGCTATGGCATGTATCCATATTCATGTCTTAAAAGCCCATTAAAATTTTTTAACTATCTTACCTTAAAGAATAGATGAACGAACCAAATTTTCAGATCTGAAAGACCTTCAAAATACTCCTCAAAACACTGTTTGAAGCTTACAGAAACTTTCCAAATGAACTGCTTAAGGTTCCCTTTCTAAAACAAGCCTTGATTCTTAATTTTGTGAGGTTTTTGGTTGCTTTTCTTGCACTTTTCTCTAAAAAACGAGGTAAGAGAATTTAAGCATGTCAATTAGGTCTTTTAAATCAAATTAGAAGTGAGTAGAAGGTGTCCAGTAGAGGTGAAGAGGTGAAAAAGTCAAGCACGAGGTGGCAAGACACGATTGTGCCACCTAGCAAGCACGACAAGGCTCGAAGCACGAGGAGGCAAGACACAGTTGTGCCACCCAGCAAGCACTACAAGGCTCAAGCATGACGAGGCTCAAACCACGACATGTCGCGATAATATGTTGACACGTTATAAGCACGAGGTGGCATAATTATGTGCGAAAAGCAAAAATAATTCCCAGGCAATCCAGTCAACGGCAGGTTACTCCCAGCTGGAGTTTTCACCTTTTTTTCGTTTTCAACTCTTCTAAAAATATTATTGGTCATTCCAAGTGATCATTTAAAGTTTCTAAACGTCAAATACTCTTTTTCATTTCTAGCACTTCGTTCACCAACTTAGAAATTTACTGAATTCCAAGTGTTTAAAATTTAAACATACATTCAAATATGTTATCATGGCTAATTCATCATAACCATTTTAACATAAAGTAATTCATCTAATCATACTGAAATATTTAACCAAAGCATATAAAATATTGGGTTCTCATATGAATGGCAATTATAGCATATAAAATATTGGGTTCTCATATGAATGGCAATTATAACATGTTAACATTTTGGAACATATTAAACAAACTCCAATCACAAAGAAACAATGACAATTATACAACAAAACATCTAACGTTAATAACAACAAACAACTATCTCAATCAAGCATTTAGGGTACAAATAATAACAATAATCACAACTGCACGACCAAAATGCAAAAATCCCTAAAGAAATCATACATGTTGGCTCTTGAGATTCACAATGCAAATATACGACATTCTGTAAAGGTGAAGAGTACAGAAATAGTGGTGTAGGTATGACGAAGTAAGGTCAACCCAATGACTCGAAGTTAATATGATTAGTAGGGCTATTGGTCCTTAAAAGGATTCGTAGCTTCTTCACGGCCAATGGGTCAGATACTGATGTGGTGGCAAGTACGATACAGGTTAACTCAATTGATGTGCATGTGTTGTTTGACTCTGGTGCCACACACTCTTTTGTCTCACTTTTGTTTGCACATCGACTTGGGGTTAAACCCCAGTCTCTTGACTCTGAGTTGTCTGTCGGTACTCCAGTTGGAGATTTTGTGATAGTTGATTCAGTTTTGAGAAATTATAAGATCCGTATATGTTATAAGGAAATTCTGGGGGACCTAATTCCTTTAAATATCCGTGATTTTGATGTGATTTTAGGTATGGATTGGTTGGCATCCTATCATGCCTTAGTTGACTGCTTTGAGAAGCGAGTCCGTTTTTGTTTATCTAATTTATCTGAATTTGAGTTTAGGGTTCGAAACCTAGTGGGTTATCTGTTATCTCAGCTATTGTAGCTCGTCGCATGCTTCGTAAGGGCTGTAGGGGTTACCTTGTACGCTTCCGTGATACTAGTCATGAATGTCTTGAAGTATCAGAAGTACCGGTAGTCTGTGACTTTTCTGAGGTGTTTCCCGAGGAGTTGCCCAAAAAACCCATCAATCGTGAGATGGAATTCACAATTGATTTAGTGCCTGGTGTGGCACCTATTTCTAAGGGTTCGTATTGAATGGCGCCTTCAGAGATGAAGGAGCTAAATGAACAGCTTCAAGAGCTAATTGATAAGGGGTTCATTCGCCCTAGTGTGTCACCTTGTGGTGCTCATGTCTTATTCGTTAAGAAGAAGGATGGTACATCAAGACTTTGCATTAACTACCATGAGTTGAAAAAGATCACCATCCATAATGAATATCCGTTGCCGTGTATAGATGATTTGTTTGACCAACTTCTCGAAGATAGATTTGTGTTCAGGATATTATCAGTTGAAAGTCATGGCGGAGAATGTGCCAAAGACCGCGTGTAGAACTCGTTATGGTCATTAAGAGTTTTGGGTAATGCCGTTCGGGCTAACTAATGCCCCTACTGCTTTTATGGATTTGATGAACCGTGTGTTTAGACAGTATTTGGATCAATTTGTTATTGTTTTCATTGACAATATTTTGGTGTACTCCAGGCCAAAGGAAGAGCATCGTGAGCATTTGCGGATTATCTTGCATACTTTAAAAGATAATAAATTGTATGCTAAGTTTTCAAAATGTGAGTTTTGGCTTGAACAGGTTACATTTCTGGGGCATGTGGTGTCTAAGGATGGAATAACCGTTGACTGATCTAAGATTGCAGTAGTAACTGACTGGCAGAGACCGAGCAGTGTTACCGAAGTGCGAAGCTTTTTGGGATTGGCTGGCTACTATCATCGATTTGGTGAAGGTTTTTCAAAAATCATTGTTCCTTTAACTCAGTTGACTAAGAAGAACACCCGGTTTGTTTGGAGCGAGAAGTGCAAAGCTAGCTTCCAAGAATTAAAGGAAAGGTTAGTGTCGGCACTAGTATTGACTTTACCATCTGATTTAAGAGGTTTTTTGATTTATAGCAATGCCTCAAAGAAAGGCTTAGGTTTTGTTTTAATGCAACATGGTAAGGTGATTGCCTATGCTTCGAGACAACTTAAACCTAATGAACAGAACTATCCCACCCATGATCTTGAATTAGCGGCTGTGATTTTTGCTTTGAAGATAGGGTATTTCTCCGAGGCGGTGCGCCATAATAGTCTGTTCATACCCTATTCTGGTCACACCCCAGGACCCGTTAAGGGACCCACTTTGCGCGACACATCACCCAGTCAGCGGTCAACTTTTCAACGCTCAAGAGCCGGTCAAAGCAATGCATGCCCAAGTCACGTGAACCGCTCGTGAAGCGACCTCGGCGTTCCTTCACCCTTGGGGATCGGCCATCCCAAAGGGGTCGGCCACCCTTGGGGGTCGGCCATCCCAAGGGGTCGGCCACCTGCCTTGACGATCGACGACCGACGACCGTCGTTCGCAACCTCGCTTTGCCGTTGTCGTGACGACCATCACTCTCGGCCGTGTTCCTTCGTCGAAACGACCATCGCCCGCGGCCACGCTCCGCCATAATCACGACGACCGTCGCTCGCGGCCGCGCTCCGCCATAGTCACGACGACCGTCGCTCTCGGCCGTGCTCCGTCGTCGCGATGACCGTCGCTCGTAGTCACGATGACCGTCGCTTGTGGTCGCTCTGTCGCCATGACGACCGTCGCTCACAGTCGCGCGCCATCCACACAACGACCACTGACGCTCTCTGTCACATTACAATACCCCGGCACCAGGTAAGGACTCGCGACAGTTGTCACAGCGCCCATGCGCCACAATTAATGTCTCTTGCTGTAGGCACCGCGCCTATGCGCCACAATCAAGTTATATGCTTACGGGATAGGCGACTCCTCCAGGACACTATCTCCGCCAGGGTGCCTGCGTGACTGGCCTACGTGCTCTGGCACTGGGGGCTCGCGTCGGTACCCCTAAGGACTATGACCCCCGGGTCACTCTGAGATGGGAGCAGGTCTTCGGAAGGGCATCTTGCCTAGTCCACCTGGCAGCTGGGCGTCGGGTCTTCCCCACCGCTGCCAGGCCTGTGGGATTCAGTAAGGGCTTGGACTGGAGGCTGGGGCAACGGGCTACTCTGACCATGCTACCGCGGCATGATCAGTCTCCTCAGACAGGCAGAGAGACGTCGCAAGGGCAGGGCAGCACGAACTTAGGGACCGGCAGTCCCAACGGAGGATCAGTGCTTTGGCGACCCCCTTGGTCCACGACATGTCGCACGGACCGTCGACTGTCGCCCCTGTTCGTCGTCCCCCTGCCTGCGCGGCGCTGCCAGCCCTCGCGACCTGTCTGGGGAGCCTTGCCCTCGGCCCTTACGCCGTCCTTGTTGTCTCCCGCGTTGCCTATCTGGAAGCTGACTCAGACCGCATCCTTTGTGGCACCTCCACGTAGCATCGAACCATTTTCCGCATCATCATTTTGGCGACTCTGCTGGGGAGGTGAGCATCGTGTTGCAGTCTGCATATCTTCCAGACTCAGGCACCATGCATGTGCAGCGGAGGGCTATGAGGACTACCAACAGTGCAGTTCATTCCTTGCATGACACACTCACGCAACCATGCCTCAGCAACGTATGGCTACTAGAACTACCGGTCACATCCTCTACCCAGCCATCCAAGAGGCCGTCATTTCCAGACTTGGAGAATATTCAAGCTAACATTGTTCTACTGGCACCACCCTTGGTGTTATGTCTCACTTCATTGGGGGCTTCACCCCTTGCCTACCCCAAGCAAGCCAAGCTCCCTACCCATCCTGCATGCCTCTCATTGCAGCGACTTGATACGTGGTGCGCGGGGTGGCTCGAGCCATGCTACTAAGTCTCAACTCCGTCAGCCGACATCCCCCTCGGGCAGTGCGACCTCGCGGGCACGCATGCAACACGTCTTGCCAACCCTCCCGTGCCTCGGTCACTCAGTCGGTCGTCGATGCCGACCCACCGCCGAACTCCACACTCCGTCTTCAACACTTAGAAAAATTTCTTCATTTTTCGCAGTCGGGTCATCACCCCCGCGACTTCACTCGGCACCCTTCCCTCTCTTCGACACTTAGAAAAATTTCTTCATTTTTCGCGGTCGGGTCATCACCCCCGCGACTTCGCTCGGCGCCCTCCCCTCTTTTCGACACTTAGAAAAATTTCTTCATTTTTCGCGGTCGGGTCATCACCCCCGCGACTTCGCTCGGCGCCTTCACCTCTTTTCGACACTTAGAAAAATTTCTTCATTTTTCGCGGTCGGGTCATCACCCCCGCGACTTCGCTCGGCGCCCTCCCCTCTTTTTGACACTTAGAAAAATTTCTTCATTTTTCGCTGTCGGGTCATCACCCCCGGACTTCGCTCGGCACCCTTCCCTCTCTTCAACACTTAGAAAAATTTCTTCATTTTTCGCGGTCGGGTCATCACCCCCCGCGACTTCACTCGGCGCCCTCCCCTCTTTTCGACACTTAGAAAAATTTCTTCATTTTTCGCGGTGGGTCATCACCCCCGCGACTTCACTCGGCGCCCTCCCCTCTTTTCGACACTTAGAAACATTTCTCCATTTTTCACGGTCGGGTCATCACCCTCATTCTACACTTAGAAAAATTTTCACAAAAAATTTTTCACCCTCCGGTGCTCTCTCCAACACTTAGAAATTTTTCGTGGAAAATTTTCATCAATCCCCAACCTCCTTCTTTCTCTCCCTTTCACCTCAAAATTATTTCTTCCTCCAAATTTTACATCCCCTCTCATGCTCCTTTTATAGGCTCCACAAAAAAAAAAAAAATTTCGCATTGCAATTTTATATTTCCAAAGCCAAAATCAAAAAGCAGCCCAGATGGGCAGAACCCGAACCGCGAGGGCCCCAACCCGCGCCTGCTTCGGCCCATTTTCCCTCCATTTTCATTCAGCTTAAGCGGGTTAAACCCGCCCGCCCGTTTACCCGACTGCTCCGACCCGTATCCCAGATACCCTAACCCGCAAAACAACCCTAATTTCCTTCATCTTCTCCAAGCGCCGCACCCTCCTTGCGCCGCCGAGCCATCTTTGGCCGCAACCATCTCGGCCTTCGTCTTACGCCGGCCGACCTTCCCGCCGTCGCCACTCCTCATGCCGACCCCCCCTCGGCCTCTCTCTCTTTCCCTCTTCCTCGACCCCGCGTGCCCCACGGCGCCATGGCCGCCGGCGACTTCTCTTTCCCTTCGTCTTTTTTTTCTCTCTGCTTCGGCCCCTCCCCATAACCCACCTGGCCATTGCTGCCGCGACCCCACCACCCCGCCGACCCCCCTGCTACCCTGCCTACCCCCCCACACCCCGCCTACCCCCCTGCTACCCCGACCCCCCCTCGGCCCCTGGCCGACCCCCCCTCGGCCCCTTGGCCGACCCCCCCTCGGCCTCTCTCCCTCTCCCTTTTCCCCGCACCCGCAAGCCCCACGGCCGGCCATGGCAGGACATTGCTGTCGCGACCCCACCACCCCGCCGACCCCCCTACTACCCCGACCCCCCCTCAGCCCCACCCTACCTCTCTCCTCTCCCCCGCCCCACGGCCGGCCATGGCAGCCTGCCGCCGCCGCGCCATCCTCTCCATCTTCTTTCTTTTTTCCTTTTTCCCGCACATCGCCAAAGCCAAGGCCAAAAATATATATATATATATTTTCCAACCTTGACCGCTGTGCATCGCTAGCGCACATGCGCCTGTCGCCCGGACTTCACCTCCGCGACGCCCGTCGCCAGAACATCGTCTCCGCGACCCTTGTCGCCCAGACTTCATCTCTGCGGCGCCCGTCACCCGGACTTCCTCTTTGCGTCGCCCGGGCGCCGCCTTCCGCAACACTCGTTGCCCAGAGCCCGGGCGTCGACTCTGCGACCCCCGGTTGCCCGTCGCCCGGGCGCCGTCTTCGCAACACTCGTTGCTCGTCGCCCGAGGCGCCGTCTCCGCGATGCTGTCGCCCGGGGGGTGTCTCCGCGACCCTCGTCGCTTGTCGTCCGGGCGCTGTCTCCGTGCCCCTCTCTGCCCGGGGGCTGTCTCCGCGACCCTCGTCGCCCGCCTTCGTCACTCAAAGACGATGTCAACAACTTTTCGGCCAAACGACATCAACATCTTACTATGTGTTTATGCGTGCGGCGCCCGCTCGGGTCACCCCTCCGCGCACGCCACACGTAGGGGGTTATGTTCCCAACTTATTCTGGTTGCAATCAAGGGCCCACTAGCGGACCCACTTTGTGCGACCCCCCTCCCCTTTTTTGTTTTAGTTTCACTGCTTTTTTTGGTTTGAAAAATACATTTTCACCATTTTCACAACGCTAACAAAAGCACCCACCATTTTCACAAGGCAACACCGCATTCATCCTCCACAGCCACAGCGCCACACCTTTGGCCCGCTGCCCATCGCCCGGGCGCTGTCTTCGCAACACTCGTTGCCCATCGCCCGGGCACCGACTCCGTGACCCCCAGTTGCACGTCGCTCGGGCGCCGTCTCCGCAACACTCGTTGCCCATCGCCCAGGCGCCATCTCTGCGACCCTCATCGCTCGTCACCCGGGCGCCTTCCGCGACACCCGTCGCCAGCACCATGCCCACCTTCCGCAACACTCGTTGCCCATCGCCTGGGGGCTATCTCTGCGACCCTCATCGCTAGTCACCCGGGCGCCGTCTCCGCGACCCATGTCGCCCGCACCGTGCATACCTTCCATGCGAACCCCGCCACCAGCGCCGTGCGCACCTTTCGCAACTCTTGTTGCCCGTGTCACTTGCGTCCGCGCGCCGGCTCTACAACTCTCATCGCCCTCACACATTTGTTGCTCGCGTCCGTGCTACAGCTCCGTGCTCCCGTCACCCGCGCTCCTTCGCGACTCTTGTCGCCCGCGTGCCATCTCTGCGACCTTCGTCGCCCGCGTCCGCGCGACAGCTCTGCGACTCTCGTCGCAGGCCCTCCAACTCCGCGACTCTCGTCGCCCGCGCTCCACCTCTACGACCTTCGTCGCACGCATTCACATGACAGCTCCGCGACAGGCCCCGTCGCCCGCGTGCCGTCTCCTCGAACCACGTCGCCCGTGCCAACTCATCGCGCTCTCTACAACGCTCAATGCCAATGGTCACTTGATGCTCGTCACCAACTGTGCACAATTGCCATGACGACATCACTAGGTATTGCTCTGCGACAGTCGTCGCCGCGCCCTGGTGCCATGCTTATGATGCGTGCCCCAGGCACCAGGTATTGCTCCGCGACGTTCGTCGCCGCGCCCATGCGCCATTCTCATCATGCGTGCCCCCGGCACCAACTTTAGCTCCGCGACGTTCGTCGCCACGCCCGTGCGCCATCTTCATGATACGTGCCCCCGGCACCAACTTTAGCTCCGCGACGTTTGTCGCCGCGCCCGTGCGCCATCTTCATGATACGTGCCCCCGGCACCAAGTATAGCTCCGCGACGTTCGTCGCCGTGCCCGTGCGCCATTCTCATCATGCGTGCCCCCGGCACCAACTTTAGCTCCGCGACGTTCGTCGCCGCGCCCGTGCGCCATCTTCATCATGCGTGCCCCCGGCACCAACTTTAGCTCCGCGACGTTCGTCGCCGCGCTCGTGCGCCATTCTCATCAGGCGTGCCCCCGGTACTAACTTTAGCTTCGCGACCTTCGTCGCCGTGCCCGTGTGCCATTCTCATCATACGTGACCACGGCACCAAGTATATGCTCCGCGACCTTCGTCGCCGCACCCATGCGCCATTCTTATCACATGTGCCCCGACACAAAGTATTGCTTCGCGACGTTCGTCGCCGCACCACTTTCATGACATGTGCTCCGGCACCAAGTATTGTCCCCACGACAATCGTCGCCATGCCCATGCACCACGACCATGTTACAAGCCTCCGGGCATAACACCCGTTCACCACACCATGCGCCCCCGCCATGGGCATGGAAGATCTTCGACCCACTCTCCAGAGTGTGCGGCATTCTGGGGGCTCCGCTCGTAGTGCTCCGGCACGAGGACCCCTCCCTGCGGGACGGGCTGTATGCCGTAGCCGGCTCAATCAAACTGCGGCATGGGCTGAGCGCCATCACGGGATAGCGCCATCGCCGGCTCAATCAAACTGCGGCATGGGCTGAGCGCCATCGCGGGCTTAGCGCCATCGCCAGCTCAATCAAACTGCGGGACGGGCTTCGTGCCGTCGCCAGCTCAATCAAACTGCGGGACGGGCTGTATGCCGTCGCCGGCTCAATCAAACTGCGGCATGGGCTGAGCGCCATCACGGGCTAGCGCCATCGCCGGCTCAATCAAACTACGGGACGGGCTTCGTGCCGTCGCCGGCTCAATCAAACTGCGGGACGGGCAGTATGCTGTCGCCGGCTCAATCAAACTGCGGGACGGGCAGTATGCCGTCGCCGGGCCTTCGTGCCGTCGCCGGCTCAATCAAACTGCGGGACGGGCTGTATACCGTCGCTGGCTCAATCAAACTGCGGCATGGGCTGAGCGCCATCACGGGCTTAGCACCATCGCCGGCTCAATCAAACTGCGTAATGGGCTGAGCGCCATCACGGGCTAGCGCCATCGCCGGCTCAATCAAACTGCTACACGGGCTTAGCGTCATCGCCGGCTCCATCACCAGGGACCCTGGCCCCTGCAGCAGGATGGGCTATAACCACATCGTTCATGCGTGCGACGCCCGCTCGAGTTGCCCCTCCGCGCGCGCCACACGCAGGGGGCTTATGTTCATACCCTATTCTGGTCACACCCCAGGACCCGTTAAGGGACCCACTTTGCGCGACACATCACCCAGTCAGCGGTCAACTTTTCAACGCTCAAGAGCCGGTCAAAGCAATGCATGCCCAAGTCACGTGAACCGCTCGTGAAGCGACCTCAGCGTTCCTTCACCCTTGGGGGTCGGCCATCCCAAGGGGTCGGCCACCCTTGGGGGTCGGCCATCCCAAGGGGTCGGCCACCTGCCTTGACGATCGACGACCGTCGTTTGCAACCTCGCTCTGCCGTGGTCGCGACGACCATCACTCTCGGCCGTGTTCCTTCGTCGCGATGACCATCGCCCGCGGCCACGCTTCACCATAATCACGACGACCGTCGCTCGCGGCCGCGCTTTGCCATAGTCACGACGACCGTCGCTCTCGGCCGTGCTCCGTCGTCGCGATGACCGTCGCTCGTAGTCACGACGACCGTCGCTTGTGGCCGCTCTGTCGCCATGACGACCGTCGCTCACAGTCGCGCGCCATCCACGCAACGACCACTGACGCTCTCTGTCACATTACAATACCCCGGCACCAGGTAAGGACTCGCGACAGTTGTCACAGCGCCCATGCGCCATAATTAATGTCTCGTGCTGTAGGCACCGCGCCTATGCGCCACAATCATGTTATATGCTTACGGGATAGGCGACTCCTCCAGGACACTATCTCCGCCAGGGTGCCTGCGTGACTGGCCTACGTGCTCTGGCACTGGGGGCTCGCGTCGGCACCCCTAAGGACTATGACCCCCGGGTCACTCCGAGATGGGAGCAGGTCTTCGGAAGGGCATCTTGCCTAGTCCACCTGGCAGCTGGGCGTCGGGTCTTCCCCACCGCTGCCAGGCCTGTGGGATTCAGTAAGGGCTTGGACTGGAGGCTGGGGCAACGGGCTACTCTGACCATGCTACTGCGGCATGATCAGTCTCCTCAGACAGGCAGAGAGACGTCGCAAGGGCAGGGCAGCACGAACTTAGGGACCGGCAGTCCCAACGGAGGATCAGTGCTTTGGCCCCCTGGCGACGTGTCGTTCCCAGGGGTGACACATGTCAACTTATGACACATGCACGTTTTTGCCTATAAATAGTGGACTTTGGAGCTTTTTCAAAGATCTTTCTCTCATTTTGGACTCTTCACTTTCTCTCTCTAAAATGACATTCTCTCTGGAATTCTAGTGAGAGAAACACACTTGGCTCACGTCCACGAACCCTCTACGCTGCGCCCCAGTCGCACGGACCGTCGACTGTCGCCCCTGTTCGTCGTCCCCCTGCCTGCGCGGCGCTGCCAGCCCTCGCGACCTGTCTGGGGAGCCTTGCCCTCGGCCCTTACGCCGTCCTTGCTGTCTCCCGCGTTGCCTATCTAGAAGCTGACTCAGACCGCATCCTTTGTGGCACCTCCACGTAGCATCGAACCATTTTCCTTATCATCATAGTCTTATCCTTCAATCATGTGCTTCTTTGTCAACGCTTAAAATCCTTTAACTCTAAAGGTAGGTAATGTGACACCCCCAACCCTGGTGACGTCACCAGAGCCGGGTTGTCAGTCATGATTGCATTATAAACCCTGTCGATACAGAGCAATTCTAAAAAGAAACATCCTTGAATATACATAAGGTTTCACAAAAAGCCATCCTTAAAAAATTTTATCGTAAAGCTCAACCCGAGCACAGCAGAATATTTACACAAAATGTCTAGTTCCCAAATACACATATCGCCATCTTACTCTTCTGTTCACTGCTTAAGTGCCTTCTCCATCCCCTTCCTCGAAGTTTCCCCTACTTGGCCCTGACTGCCTGAAACATTACAGGTAAGGAATGAGCGCAAATCGCCCAGTAAAGATAATACGAGGAGCAATGCAGACAACGCAATAACAGCCTTGGGAGAAATAATATTAATCTCAACTATATCAAGAATTCGGAATTTCAAAGGAAGACACAACATCAATTCAACGAATCAAGCAGCATATTTCCTTCTCTTTTAGCCAGACTGAGCGGCTTTAAGGTCCAACAGAACAACATTATCACCACATTTAGTGAACTATTGACGGAACTGACTGACCGACTACCATGCACGTGAACATCAAATCACCAAATTAAACATCAGTAAAATACAAGCCATTAAAATCACAATATTATAGTAAAGTCAAATGCAATGCAGACACCGACCGGACTACTCAAACTGCGCGCCATACATCCTGTTTGCCGGTGATTACGTTTCACTGGGCCTCCTTTCACATAATGTCCCGTACTTCGGGATGTTCATCTCAGTCTCAGACAAATAAAAGAGACAGGGAACTCACGAAGAGTGTTCGTCCCCAAATCACGCTATTGTCAAAGCATATAATACAACAACTGAACTGACTAAGGGAACTGAGTTCACCCCATGTCCTCGATTCAACAAACCACTCAACAAGAAATTTTGGTCATTTATGAGACCGAGGTTCAACAAGGTAATCCGAAATCATCACTAACGCACACAGAGTAGACTAGGAAATAAGCTAGTTGCAAGACTCGCGTTTCGTTGTTGTTTTCCTGGGTATTCCCCTTGCGGATGTTGTACTTTTGTTTCATCGGTTGATATATTTTTTTATTTACTGAAAAAAAGGAAATAAGAGAGTCGAAACCACAACAACATTCCAAGACACGAGAGGTACCAGCACAACAACCACCAATACCTCATATTCACCAGAAAACATTCATCATACTTCACATCATCAATGAGGTGTATGCCACGAGGAGCAAATTTGTAGCATACAGAGAACCGTACTATCCTTATATGGCTGGCTTTTAACCGACGAGCCCAATAGCTTCAAAGCGCCGCGAGCGGGGTCACCTAATCAAATAAGACCCTATTCGTTAGTCACTGACCATCATAATACAAAATTATTTTATTTTTATTTATCAGCTATTACCGTGTTCTACAGCGGTCGATTATTCCGACCCAACAACCAGGTCTTTACCTAGCCGAGCACCGCACTGGTGCTGACACCATTTAGTTAGGGATTTTAATCCCATCCCCGCTTCTCGTTATTCTAGAATTCTCAATTAAGGCATTTGCCAAAGTTTGGAGTTCACATGGTAAAATTACCAAAATATCCCCTGTCTAGTGGCAAATTACCAAAATGCCTCCGGGGTCCACTGTCGCTCCCATCACCTCAAATCAACTTCAAAACAACCTTACAGGTGTTTTACCACCCTTTCCGGACTAAAAGTACTTCGAAAAACTCTGCTGGGAAATTTACCAAACTCTCTGGTGGCAATTTACTAAAATGCCCCCATGAGGGTTCCCGGCATTAAACAAATCTCAAAAGCACTTAAAACGTTATTTTTACCCTCCTGAAGTCATTCCCAAGCTAAAAAAGTATTTTAGAAAATTTTTGCCCAAAAATTCCGGACCGGTGTCCAGACCGAGCTCCTAAAAGCCCGTTCGGCGAAATATAGTAAATGATCTCAGAATGGCACAAAATCTGGGGAAAATAATCTTCTCAACATCCTAAGGTCCCCATAAAAGTTTCGCGCCAAATCGCGCTTGTTTAATATTTTAAATTACATTGTAAACTTTCACGGTTCCCTGTATCGGTTAACCCCTTTCCACTCTTTGGAAAAATCTAAACTTTTTCCCTGATGTACATCTCCTAAAAATACTTGGGGTCTCTTTTTCACACTTTGGCTAAATCTAGCTCTAGCTATTTATTAAAGTTTATTAAAAAAACTGCTTAATTACGTTTCCACCTTTAGCGACCATTACACTTACTGTTCATGATCAACACACACTAATTCACCTTTTTCACACATACCAGTCTTCTTCAACCTCACGCCCGAACTCACGCAGCCATCAGCACCCCTCCCTTCACCCACGGCTACCCCATTCTTCCTCATTTCTCTACCTAACCCATATCAAACTTCACTAATACATTACAACCACCTAAATTTCATAACCTAACCCATTTTAAACAGACAAAATCACACACTTACACACACCCGAGTTGCACACACTCAAGAACACTCACTCACGCACCCCATGGCACACACTAAAACACACCCTGCCACCCCCCAATTTACCCACCTACACCTAAATCTCTCACCCAAATCACTCATACACCATGATTTTCCCCCATTACTCCACTGCCCCGAATCCATCTACCCACACAAATAAACCTTCTGCGCACCACACCTAAACCCACATACCAAAACATACACACACATGTACAGAGTCAAATTTCATATACAAGGGAAGATGGAGATTACCCTTCAACCAAAAATCTCGCAGTTTCTCTCTTAACTCTTTGCTCGAGTTCTCTGTTCTCTGTTTTGTTTACTTCTCTTCTCTTTCTGTTTTTGGTTCATTTCTTTTCTTCTTCTGTTTTTGGTTCTCTTCTCTTTTTTTGTTCCGGGTCTGCTTATCTTTTTCTTTCTTTCCCTCTTCCTTTCTTCCTTCCCCGAAGCTGCCCTTCCTCTCTGTTTTTTAGCTTTCCCTCTTTACTGTTTCTTCTTCTTCTTTTTTTTGTTGTTACTTTCCGTTTTTAGAAATATGACCGTTAATTTATTAATATAGTTCATGGCTCAGCACGTCAAAGAGAATGAGGTGGTCATTGCTCATGACTTGATTTCTAAAAACTTGACACATAAACAAAATTTTCCAAAATTGCACAATAGCCCTCCAATTTCCATATTCGCAAAATGGCCACGCAAGTTTCAAAAATTGTATTTTCGACCCCTTGACTTTGGAAATTTACAACTTAATCCCAAAATCACCCTAACCCCTCATTCCACTTGCTGACACCTAATTAACGTCAATATGACACTACTTAATATAAATAATCCCCATTAATTAATCAACCTAGCGTTAAAATTATTATTATTATTATTATACATTCGGGGTATCACACCCTCCCCTCCTTAAATAAATTTTATCCTCGAAATTAAGACAAATCTCGTTTAGCAAGGAGATGCGGATAACGCTGCCGCATCCGCGTTTCAGGTTCCCAGGTGGCCTCCTCTAGTGTGTGATTTCTCCAAATGACTTTAACCACCGGTATAACTTTAGAACGTAACACCTGTTCTTTTCTATCGATCACTTCCACGGGTACCTCTGGATATGACAGATTTTCTCGAATCTCTACTGGTTCCAGTTGAATTACATGCGTTGGATCCGGAACATACTTCCCAAGCATCGAAACATGAAACACATTGTGTAGTTGGTTCAATTCTGGTGGCAGCTCAAGCTTGTATGCCACCGTCTCAATTCTTGCCAACACCTTAAATGGTTCGATATATTTCGAACTCAATTTCCCTTGCTTCCCAATTCGCATAATGCCTTTCCATCGCGATACTTTCAAAAACACCAAGTCTACTACTTCAAATTCGAGCATCCTACGCCTCTTATCTGCATAGTTTTTCTGTCGATCCTGTGCAGTGCGTATCCTTCCTCAGATCACCTTTACCTTATCTTCCATTTCCTTACACAGTTCTGTGTGGGACAATCTTTTCTCTCCCACTACATCCCAACATATTAGTGTACGACATCTTTGGCCGTACAGTGCTTCATAGGGAGCCATTTCAATACTTGCCTGATAACTGTTGTTATACGAGAACTCAATCAGGGGCAATTGTTCATCCTAGGCTCCACCAAAGTTAATAATGCACGCCCTCAACATATCTTCCAATACATGTATGGTACGTTCAGATTGGCCATCTGTCTGAGGATGAAAGGCAGTACTCATGGTCAACTTCCTTCCATCTCTTCTTAGAAACTCTTCCAAAATCTAGAGGTGAATATCGCGTCCTTGTCGGACATGATGAATACCCTTCTTGAATAGGAATAAACCGAGCTGTCTTAGTCAACCTGTCCACTACAACCCAAATAGACGTATTCCTGACGGGTGTACGTGGCAACCCTGACACAAAATCTATCATAATGTGTTCCCACTTCCACTCATGTACAAGAAGTGTTGTAATGGCCCGATTATCTTTTATGATCTACTTTCACCTGTTGACAAGTTAAACACCGAGATACAAACCCTGATATATCTCTTTTCATCCTAGGTCACCAAAGATTTCGTCGTATGTCATGGCACATCTTTGTTTCTCCAGGATGGATCAAATATTTAGAGTTATGTGCGTCTGTCATAATCTTTGTCCTCAACTCACAGACAAGCACTCGACCCTCATACTTACAAACGCCATCTTAATCACAATCAAACTTCTCTTTCTTATTTCTTTCAAAACCTTGTCGGAGTTCTGGTAACCTTTCATCTCAACTTTGGGCTTCCTTTATCTGATCGTAAAGTGTCGGTCTAACCTCTATTTGAGACAGGTTACCATTTCCTTTTTCCCGAACTCAAACTTCAATCTCGAGTTTGTTCAAATCTTCAACGATAGCCCTTTGTGTGTTAATCATTGTAGTTAGATTCCCCATTGGCTTTCTGCTTAGCGCGCCTGCTACCACATTAGCTTTTCCCGGGTGATATTTAATAATACAATCATAATCCTTAAGGAGTTCTAGCCATCTCCTTTGTCTCATGTTTAATTCCTTCTGGCTAAAGATATACTTCAAACTCTTATGATCAGTGTATATCTCACATGTAACCCCCCATACAAATAATGTTGCCATATTTTCAGAGCGAACACTACTACTGCCAACTCCAAATCGTGCGTCGGGTAATTCCTCTCGTGGTTCCTCAACTTTCTTGAAGCATACGCAATTACTTTGCCATGTTGCATAAGTACACAACCTAACCCCCTCCTGAGATGCATCGCAATAAATGATGAATCTTTCCAAACCTGATGGTAACGCTAGAACAGGTGTTGTCAGCAACCTTCTTTTTAGTTCCTGAAAACTATTTTCACACTTCTCAGTCCAGATAAACTTCACATTCTTCCTGGTTAGATTCGTCAATGGGAATGCTATTTTCAAAAAATCCTTAATAAAGCTCTGATAGTATCCCGCTAAGCCTAGGAAGTTCCAAAGTTTGAACACCGAAGTCGGATGTTCCCAGTTCGACGCCGTCTCCACTTTTCCTGGGTCTACAAGTATGCCCTCACCGGACACTATGTCCCGAAACTGTAACTTCTCTAACCAGAACTCACATTTCTTGAGTTTGGCGTACAATTTACGTTCTCGGAGAATCTGCAATATTTGCCTCAAGGGTTGGGCATGCTCTTCCTTACTCTTGGAGTAAACAAAAATATCATCAATAAACACGATGACACAACTGTCTAGGTATCTTTAGAACGTCCTATTCAGCAAGTCCATAAAGGCCGCAAGGGCATTAATTAATTCATGTGACATCACCAAGAATTCATAATGCCAGTCTCTGTTTCTAAAGGCAATCTTGAAAACTTTATCCTTCCTTATTCTTAACTAATGATGACCTGCTCTAAGATCAATCATAGAAAGAAAACACTCAACACCCTACAATTGTTCCACATATCCTCTAGCATGTGATTTTGATAATTACTGATAAATTATTATGGAGGCGTCGATAAGGCTGGGTTAGAGATCCGGTTATCAGATCACATTAAAGAGCTATCGCAAGACGCATTGAGCGGTTAAAGGGGAAGGGATAGAATAAGGAATGTGTATATGTTGAATGATGACTGAAGAGCAGAGTATTATTTGACTACGTAATGCAGCTCGTTGCAATCAGAGATTGCGAAGTGCTTCGGCTTTAAGCCAATCTGATAAGGACAATGCGGTTCTGTTATGCTAATTCATTGTTCGGTAAGCATACCATGTTGATCACGTTTATGTTGTACTCTTGCTGTTATGAGTTGACACTGATAGTCATTGTGACCAGTATACATATATTTGAATTATGGTATTGAGGGCTTAGGGTAGACTATATTCCTTTAGTCCACCTTGTTGATAGAATTTAATAAGGATGATGTGTGTCCTATTATGCTATGATTCGATTCAATTAGCATACCCAAAGTTGATGATGGTGATGTTGCGTAGGGGTTATCGTGTGGTTGTTGTGAGATGTCGGCAGTCATTGAAAGCCGATATCTCTTCTCTTTGAGAACACCATTGAGGACTTGTGGCAAACTTCTCCCGAGTCCACCTTGTCATTGATGATGTTATTATTGAGGTCATTGTGTGTTGTTGTGAAATGTCGACACTTATTGGTTGTCGACATTTTTCTTATGTAAGCATGTTGCTGAGGGCTTGCGGTAATCTTCTCCTCAGTCTGCCCTGTTTGATGATGTCACGTTGAACTCTTGTTGTTATGTCTGAACACCGATTGATCTGTTGATCCGGTATTCCTTGTTGAGCAGTGTTGTTGAGGACGTAAGGTGAAATAAATTTTCCCTTAGTCCACCCCGTTGATGAAGTCTAGTTGTTTGGCTGTAACGTGGTTAGGGAAAACACTCTAAATAAGTTCCCTGCCTGTTGACAGCGTCTCTTTTAATTACTTGAGACTGAGATGAACATCCCGTAAAATGGGACATCTATATGAGGAGGATGGCCTGTGAAATATGATCATTGGCAAAGAGGATGTAGGGCGCACGAGTCAAGTCTGTCATGTCTAGTCGAGTCTAGTTTGTCATATCTGGGTTGCATTTTTTATTTTTTTTTTCTGATTTTAATGACTTGTATTTCTTTGATGTTTATCATTTCAATTTCCTATTTTAGTGTTCACTTGCATAGTCGGTCAGTCAGTCTGTCGGTTAGTCAGTCCGTCTATGAGGAGGTGGCAATAATGCTGTTCTGTTGGGCCTTAAAGCCGCTCAGTCTAACGAAAAAAAAATTATCGTTTGACAAGTTATGTTGATGCTGAAATTTATTGACTACTCTTGATTCATTGTTATCATTGAGATGATTATTATTCCTCCGAGTCTCTTGAATCATTTGTAAGCGATACTCCTCGTGTTGTCTTTACTGGGCGATTTGCGCTCATTCCTTATGTTGTATTGTGCAAGCTATAAGGTTGATCAAGGAGAACCTTCTAGAAAGGAAAAAGAAACAAGCTTGAAAAGTTGAGCAAGGGGATCAATTGTGTGAGGTAAGACCAGCTAGGAATGGTGGAATAAAGATTGAGTTGCGAGATAGGTTATTAGTCGTATATTAGGTTGTAAACATTCATGTTGTTTAAAGACCTGAAAGTCTTCCGCTGCAGTATGATGTATGTTTGTAAGAAATTTTTTGTAAGGATGCATTTTGGAGCTTTTATTAATGATGTATGAGTATGAGGATATAGTTGCTCTGTATTCAGCACAGGGTTTTGAATATGATTATGATTGATAACTCAGCCTGGTGATGTCACCTGGGTTGAGGGTGTCGCAAGTTGGTATTAGAGCTTAGGCAAATGATTTTGTAGACTTTTGAAGTGTCTGGTGGAAGGCCTAAGTTGTTGATGAGAGAAGTATAAGAAGAATCTTGATGATTTGGTTGAACTAGGAGGATCGTTAAGGTAAGTGGGTTGAGGTTGGCTAAGGCATATTTATTCATGACCTCAGTGTTCGTGCTATTGCTCCATGGAATGGAAGAAAGAATTGGTTGACCCAGTTTCAGAAGAGTGGTTGATGATGTTAAGGTTGCGGTGTCAGATCTCTAAAAAGGATCCTGATGAGAATGTGGACGAGATGAATTAGGGTTGAAAGAACCGAATCAAGGTCCGGTAGAAATTGGAATAAAAGGACCTGGTAGAGAAGGATGGTTAAGGTAAGGTTGAACACTTCTAATGTGTAAACTGTGCATGGAGACATGAGGAGTTGAGGCTGTGAATGAGTAGATTTTAATGAGATTTTGGAAGCAAAAGTACTTCCACATGATGAGGAAAAATGGGCTAATCGACAAGTTAGTTGAGTCCCAAACTAGCGGTGTTAACTAGATAATAGACAAGCTGGAAGCTGAATGAGAGGATAAAAAGTAAGTATCCAACTAGATATTAATGGAGATGATGGATGCCAATATACGGGTTGTCACAAAGGTAAGGCAGATTGTTTATGACTGCCCACCTCATAGGACTTTATATGAGGATGTGCAATAAAGGATTCTAAGTAAGAGTCATTAAAACCTGAAATTGTTGTAGGAGCGTTATGGCTTCTCCGAGGTTGATGGGGTGTACGGGTAGGGGTGGAGTCCGCTTTTAAACTCGGACCTAAAGTTGTTATTGAGAAGGGGAGGGTGATGGGGAACTAGTATTAATTGCATACTATTGTAGAAAAAGGTTGTTTAGTGATGAAAACCATTAGCTGTTTGAGCGTGAATGTTAATATTATGGTGTGTAAATTTTAATTATCGTGCTACTCCTGTCTCGGAAAGAGAGAGAGAGAGAGAGAGAGGGTTCCCAATCGAGATGAGCCCTCAATAGAACTGATTATGGTGAATGTCGAGGATATAGATGGAAGGAATAAGCAAGGAGTTGTGTTAGGTCAAGAAGACCTTACGAAAAAGCTAGTGAGACTTCTACTATCAGACTGTGGGAGTTCCAACGGTACAACCAGTGGCTACTATTATGATAGCCCCATTAAAGGAAGAAAACAATGTGGATCTTTAAATTTTCAGGAAGCCCGCCTGAGTGGAGTCTCACGGGGGGAAAATGATCCAGTGTAGACCACTACGTGGAATCAAGAGATGGAGAAGGTAGTTGAAGTAACGAGATGGAGAAAACCATCAAAAGGAGGATTTTCGCTAGCCATATATACAAGAAGAGTTCCAAGTTATTGAGAACGGACAAAAACAAGTTGAGGAAAGTAGCTTATTTGGCCTGCGTTACCCGAAATAGGTACAGGTAACATGTTAGTGATAAATGTTTTTGCTTAAATTACACAGTAGGCTAGAGACATGTTTCTCATGTTAACTGGAAGGATAGAAACACGAACAAGGATGTTAGGGAATGTGGTGAGTTAGCTTATTTGCCCTCATCAGGTGATGACAAAAACCAAAAAAAAAATAAAGGGTGAAACAAAATGAGGAGCTTTGAAAAATAATCCTTAAAAAGGGACAGGTAAGAAGGTTTAAATGGTGAAATGCTACGGAAGTAGCAGGAAAAAACAAGCGATGTAGGTAGAGAATGAAGAGGACTAGAAAAAGAAAAAGAAGAAGAAGGGAGCGAGGATGAAAGGTAGAATCTAGGATCGCAACGAGCTGCAGCACCTAGTCAAATAATAATATGCTCGTTAGAAATCATTCCACATATACGCATTCCCAATTCTACCCCTTCCCATTTAATCATTTATAGCGTCTACGACAACTTGTCAATCCGATCCAATAATTAGATCCTTAACCTAGCTCACAAACGCATTATCAACAGCCACAACTTCATTATTTCAACATATTAACATCATTCCTCACTTCCCACCATTTTGACCGCTGAATTACGCGTGTTTCCTAAAATTTGGCTTCAACATGGCAAATTACCAAAATACCCCTGATGGCCGCTATACCACCAACACCCCAAAACCGCTTTAGAACTACTTTTTGGATGTACTACATCATTTACAGCCCAAATAGTTCCTTAGAAAATTTTAAAGGAAAAAATTACCAAAACACCCCTTGGCGCCGGTGGCCCAACAAACATCTCAAAACCCCTTCAAAATAACTTTTTGGATGTTTTACACCCCTTTCCAAACCAACAGTCCTTCAAAGCATTTTATAGAAAAAAAATTACCAAAATACCTCCTCTGGGCAGTAAATTACCGAAATGCCCCTAAGGGATGGTATCACCGCAATGCCCCGAATCAGTTTCAGAACAACCTTTTAGGTGTTTTACAACCCTTTTGGGACTAAAAAGTCCATTGAAAAACTTCACCAAAATAATTACCAATATACCCCTCTCCGGGTGGTAAAATTACCAAAATACCCCCTGAGGGTTCACTACCACCCCAATACCCCAAATCTGCTTCAAAATAACCTTTCAGGTGTTTTACAACTCTCACCGAACTAAGAAGTCCCTGAGAAAATTTTATAGAGAAAATTACCAAAATACCCCTCTTTGGGCGGTAATTTACCAAAATGTCCCCTAAGGGTTCCCGGCACCATAAAAATCTCAAACCACTTTAAAATGCTATATTAAACCTCCTGAAGTCATTCTTGAGCTAAAAATTATTTTACGAAATTTTTGCCCAAAAATCCAGAACTGGTGTCCGGACCAAGCGTTTAATAGCCCGTTCGGCCAAAATAGCTAACGACTTTGGAATGACCCAAAATTTTGAGAAATGAAATTTTTCAGTATCCCAGAGTCCTCATAAACATTTCGCCCAAAACTGCGTTTGTTTGATATTTTAAATTTCACCATAAAGTTTCAAACTTCCTGCATCCGTTCACCCCCTTCCCAATCTTGGAAAAATCTGAAATGTTTCCACGATACAGGTCTTCTAAAAATAACTAGGGTCTGTTTTTTGAACTTTGGCTAAATCTGACTCTAACTATTTTTAAAATTTTGGATTAGAAACTGTTTAACTAATTTTCACTTTTAGTGACAAAAACAGTCACTATTCACATTAAATACACACACTAGTTCACCTTGGACACACACACACACACACGCACACACACTCATCTTCTTCCTCCTTCAGCCATCACACACACCTGGGCATATTTCTCCTTCAATCTCGCATGAATTTCTCATTTGTTTCACATTCCAATCGCTTGGTTACATCACAAACTACACATTAACACCCTAAGTCCCTTTAATTTACACAATTACACCATATTGAATCCAAACCCATTAACCAAATTGAAGAACACACACTGAAATACACACCCACGCACCTGAAATCAAGCCCAATTCAAAACCTAATTTGTTTTCTCTTTCTTTGTTGTTTTAGAGTCTTATGTCATGATTCTAACAAGAATTCATTACAAATTCTTCCATCCCCAATCACATACCAACATAACCGAATATATATATATATATATATATATATATATATACATATATATATATACATATATATACACACACACACACACACACACACACACACACTCCCACATCATGTACTCAATTGAATGAAACCAATTTTCATAATTTCGGGTTCAAAATAACACCCAATTAGGGTTCGGATTCAACCTTTTCTTCTTTCTTTCATTTCCTTCCTTCTTCTTCCTCCTTTTTCTTTCCCTCTTTTTTCTTTCTCTTTTTTTCTTCCTTTCCGTGGCTGCTACTGTGCGTGTTCTTGAGCTGAGTTCTTGACTTCTCTTTATTTCTATTTTGTACCCTAAATTTTCCTTTTATATTTAACACAATTAAATCTTATCCAAAAATAGTTTATAATTTTCCAATTTGAGTCAGCTTGATACAACCAGGAGGTGGCCATCGTGCATGGCCTGTTTTCCCCAGGTTGACCTAAGGCATATATTATGACCTTGGCATTCCTGCTATTGCTGCAGGGAATGGAAGAAGAAGTTGGTTGACCTAGTTTCAGAAGAGTGGTTGATGATGATAAGGTTGTGGTGTAGGATCTCGAAAAAGGATCCTGATGAGAATGTAGATGAGATGGAATTAGGGATGAAAGAACCAGATCGAGGTCCGGTAGAAATTAAAATAAAAGGACCTGGTAGAGAAATATGGTTAAGGTTGAGCACTTTTATTGTGTAAAGCATGAACGGAGAGATGAGGAGCTGAGAGTGAGAATGAGTAGAATTTTAATGAGATTTTGGAAGAAAAAGTACTTCCAAGTGATGAGGAAAAAAGGACTAATCGATAAGTCAGTTCAAGTCCCAAACAAGCGGTATCAACTAAACGATGGAGAGATTGAAAGTTGAATGAGAGGACAAACAATAAGTATTGAATTAAATATTAAGGGAGATGGTGGACGCCAGTATGCGGGTCACTCGAAAGAATATGATAGGTTGTTCGTGATTGCCCTCCTGATAGGGCAATACCTAAAGACAGGTAACAATTAATTCAAAGAGGGAGTCATTGAAACCTGAAATTGTTAAAGGAGCGTTATGGCTTCTCTGAAGTTAATAGGGTGTACGAATAGGGGTAGAGTCCACTTTTGAAAATCGAACCTAAAGTCGTGATTAAGAAGGGGAATGGTGATGGGGAACTAGTATTGTTTATATACTATTGTAGGAAAAAAAAGGTTGTTTAGTGATGAAAATCATTAGCTGGTTGAGTTGTAGATTGATATTATGGTGTGCAATTCTAATTATCGTGGTACTCTTTCCTAGAAAAATGAGAGAGGGCTACCAACCGAGAGGGACCCTCAATAGAAGTGATTGTGATGAATGTCGAGGACGTAAGTGAAAGAACAAGCATGGAGCTACATTAGGATGAGATGACCTTAAGAAAGAGCCAGTGAGACTTCTACAAAAGATCGTGGGAGCTCTAAAAGTTCAACCGGTGGCTGCTATTATGACAGCCCCAATAAAAGGAAGAAAAGGGTGTAGATCTCGAGAATTTTTAGGACGCCCGCCCAAGTGGAGTCTCACAGGAGGGAAATGGCTAGTGTAGACAATTATGTGAATTTGAGAGATGGAGAAGATAGTTGAAGTAACAAGATGTGGGAAAACGTCAGAAAGATGATTTTTGCTAATCATATGTACAATAAGAGTTTTAAGTTGTTGAGAACGAGCAAAACAAGTTGAGGAGAGTAGCTTATTTTAGCCTGCGTTGCCCGGAATAGGTATAGGTAACATGTTGATGATAAATATTTTTGCTTAAATCGCAGAGTAAGTTGGAGACATGTTTCTCGTGCTAAGTGGAAAGATAGAAAGGCGGACAAGGATGTCAGGGAATTTGGTGAGTTGGCCTAATTGCCCTCATCAGGCGATGACTGAAAAATTTGAAAAGTGGAACAAAATGAGGAGAGTTTGAAAATAATCCTTAAAAAGGAACATATGGTGAGGTTCTAATGGGGAATTACTATGGGAGTCGTAGGAAAAATCAAGTGGTGAAGGCAGAGAATAAAGAGGTCTGGGAAGAAAGAAAGGAGCGAGGACAAAAAAGAGGTAGAATCTAGGATCGAAACTGGAAACGTGGAAAGAAGTGTAAGAAGCAAGTACATGATAAATGGTCCGAACAAAGTTCAAGACAAAGAAGAGGAGATAGAAAACGTATATGATGTGGATTGAGGCACGAGAGTGTGGACTATGCTAGGGCAAGTAAAGCATGTCTTAAGTATGGGAACAAGTCATTGAACTAATGTTTAAGGTGAAGTGAAAGAGGCTGTTTCAAATGTCAACAGCCAGGATATATGGAACTGACCGAGGTGCTCTTAAGGAGGGTGATGTTCATTGCAATAAGAAGAAAGGAGGGGTTTATGAGACTATGTATTGCCTATCAGAAGCTGACTATGTATTGACTGTGTATTGTCAATCAATTATGGGGTGCTAAGTGTTTTATTTCTAAGACTGACTTTAGAACGGGTCATCACTGGTTAAGGAATAAGGAAGGATGAAGTTGTCAAGATAGTGTTTAGAAACAGAGGCAGGCATTATAAGTTTTTGGTGGTGTCAGGTGGTTTAATTAAGGCCCCTGCCGCAGTTATAAATTTGAGGAATCAAGTCTTTTGAGAGTACTTGATCATGGTGTCGTAGCCTTATTGGTGACCTTATGAATGATACTAAAGGCAAAGAGGAACTAGCGCAATGGTGAGTTTGACAAATTTTAAGAAAGTTAAGTTGTTTGTCAAATTCTAGGAATGTAAATTTTGACTGGGGAATTTGGATATACGAGATTGATACGGAAATAGGTCAGGAGATTTGGGAAAAGTTGAAAATGTGACAAATAGGGCATGACAAAAGTCGGCATTTGAGATGAGTAGCTTCCTAAGGTCAGTCGGAGGCTCCCAGAAAGTCATGGAGAATCTCTCTAAGATGCCCTTTAGGAAAAAGTGGCTGGGATGATTGTTACGCCAAGTTGATAAGAATGTGAATAACTCAAAATCAAAGTTCGAGTAAGGAGAAAAGGAAGTAATAGTTTGTTTCACATGGAAATATGACCAGCGCATGTAAATTAAATCAAAGAAATTTAAGGCCAAGATGAACGGATGTTCAGATCTAGCGTGAACTAGAAAGAAATGAAAAAGAAATTTTGATGGGGATGAGGATGGTAATAATGAATGTGAAGGTTGGATATGTGTTCCACCTAGTGATGAATAAAGAAAAGAAATTGTGAAGAGTACTCATAGTTTAGGATACCGATTCACTTGGGGGAGACGAATCTGAACCCTAAGTTACGGCCCAAAGATTTTTGGTGGCCTAGGATGAAGAAAGATATATAAACGATGTTTGACCTGCTAACATGTACAAGTGGATCATAATAAGATCGCCAGATAGTGGCAATCACTCTTTACACCTGAGTGGAAGTGGGAACACATTATGATAAATATACATCCATCTGGGTTGTAGTGGGTAGGTTGACTAAGACGTCCCGATTTATTTTATCCAGGGAGAATATTTTTCTGAACAACTTGCCCAAACTTATGTTAAGCAAGTGGTTAGTTGTTATGGAGTTCCAGTAACTATTGTGTAAGGTAGAGACGCAAGATTTATCTCCAAAATTTGGAAAGAAGTGAATTAACCATGGGGATGGCCTTTTACCTCAAACGGGTAGCAAGCAGGATGTACGATATAAATATTGCAAGGGTGTTGAAAGTCTGCATCATTCATTTTTGCAGAGCATTGGGTGATCATGTCATGACCCAAACCCACGGGCAGGCCCACGAGTTAGGCACGTGACCGGCCGCAGAACCAATAGACTCCAATTTAGGGCTCTGCCAGGCCTTACTCGCTAAAACCTGTACACAATTCTAAAATCATACATTAACTAACACCATAACATGAAATTCTAAAGATGCCCTTACAACTCTTTCCCAAATCATCTCTACTGAAATCCTCCATAGAGACCGATAGCATTTATTTTAAAGAAACCTCCTAAAACTAAGCTACGAACAATTCAAATAAATAACTGGTAGTTCTACAATTTCTCAAGGGCTTAAACAACTTCCTAATGAGCATCTCCTGCAGCTTCATTCTCATTTCCCTCGTAATACTCATGTTCATCTAGTTGATCGCCTGAAAACATTTATAAAAAGGGGTGAGCTTGGGGCCCAGTAAGTACACAAACCATATCCCTAAAATAGATTTTGGGACTCATAAAAACATGAAACATGCCATGTGTTTGTTCAATTTAAAACTGGTAAACATTTCACAAGAGATACTATGCATATATATACTTTTGAAAGCAATTCATCCAAGATTTTCAGAAACGAAGTATGACATCAAGTAGGCTCATCAACAACTATCACAGTTCATCATAACATAGGCATGTTGCGGTCAGCGTACGTTCCCCCTGACTAGGGCCCACAATCCCTACTCCACCTGGGATGAACATTATTTGGTCAGGGTATGCACCCCGCCCGACTAGGGCCCAAAATCCCTCCTTCGTCCGGGATACAAATTGGTGTGGACGCAAGGACGCACCACGAGCAACAGTACTGTGCATCAACGTATCGTCCCGTTGACCAGGACCCAACAATCTAACTTTCCCCCGTGGATATAAGGCGCAACAACCAAGCCAGAAATACCGTCTCATTCAACATAAGCCAACTTTAAACACTACTCATAGAAAACATTCCATGGCATTTTTTTATGCATTTTCTCATCAAACAATTTACACAAAAACAGTAGCATGTAAAAGGCTTTAAACCTTCTAATTGGAACAATTCATTTATACATATACATAAACAAAAATAGGGTATACGGAGGAATATGGCAAGAGTACTTACTTGCTCAGTAATTGGTTCTTGAGCTCGATCAACAGTCGATCCTATCTCTTGACTACCGAAACCTAAATAACAAACCACAAGGACATCATTCATCACCGCTCGAGCACGCCTAAGTATTAAGTTTCTCTTAAGTGAGTGAAGTGTACCAAACCGCCCCTTGTACTTTGTAAAATTTCCTATTCGCCCCCGATGCCTAACGTACCATTATCCACTTGGATATAACCTAAAAGAATACATTTAAACCACTCAAGCATCACAGTAATTTTAGATCACTATAAAATTCTAGCTTTAGAAAAATCTTGTTTACTATGTTAAATAATTCAAAAGCCTATTTTGAAAATAAAATTGTTTGAGACACTTCCTATGCCCGAAAAAAACTGAGAAAATTTCACGTCTAAGGTTTCCCAAAATTAAGGGGAGTTTTTGTTTTGTACTTTGTCTAAATCTGTTTAGAAGAGGTCCTTAGAAATAATTTAATAACTATTGCTAATGAAGCGTTACGCTAAATCCGTTCGGGCGCTACACTGCTAAGACCGTTAAAATAGCAAACGACTTTAAAAACTTTCAAAACTTTAGGAACTACTTTATCCTCGATATATAAGATTATTGTGGAAGTTTCATAATTTAATCATTTAGTTTGCTATTTTAAAATGCACCAAAATCTTTTGTTTCGATAAAATTAGTTAGAAGGCTTCCCAAGCTCCGAAAAATATGAATTTTTTACTGTGTGTAGATCTTGAAAAATTAATATAAGATGCTTATTTGAGTTTTGTCCAAATAATTTTCTAGATATGTTTTACAAATTCGAAAAGAAACTGCTGGAATAGGATAACTTTTAGCGACACTTCCGAGTTTAATTTTAAACAAACAGAACTTTTCCCCCTTTTGCTACAGTATCATCTTCCCTATATGGACTCAGACGTCCTTTGTACCCAGAGCCACCTCACCCCGTAGCACCCATCTTCTAGGCATCTCACTCACCCACTTTTACAACACCCATAATTTGCCTACCCATATGTATGTGAATACCTTCTCTAAATTCTCCTCTCCATCTCCATGGACCATAGACAGTAAACACAACCCATTCGTTAACAGCACACACAACACACGGCTGTCCTAGACACCCACTCATGCACCCAGACCATGCTATACACCTACAATTTATACATGTATATAGTTGCCTCGGCAGTCCATGCACTCACACCATTCTTGGTAGCCCATGATGCACTCACACCATTGCCCCGACGTTCCCACAGAGCAGACACTCCCGCACACATACGGTACCCATTAATGCATACATACACAGCTCACTCTAACGCACCCACAACTCACGTAAACCTAACTTTTCATGGTTTCCTCCCCAATCCTTTAAACATGCCTGTGAGATGCGTAGTCACAGCCACCATGGCTGTGACTTGTTGGGTTTTCCATCATTGTCACTTCCCTGATTAAAATCTTATGAACCCCGCAAGTAATATAGAGTGGAAAGGCGAGAAGCTTACCAGAATCTCGCTGGAAATTCTTCGATCCTTACTCTCTCTCTCTCTCTCTCTCTCTCTTTCGGTAACCCTTGCCGCCGCAATACTGAAGAGGGTATTAGGGTCGGCTGACATGAAGAATATGCAAATATATATCAACCCTAGGTTGTATAATTACATTAAATCCCCCTACCAATTCGCGAGCGCTTTAAATTATACCCGGAACTTCCATGGTTACAAAAATATCCAAAATAGTTATTTATGAAAGGTGACGTATTAAAAAAATTTAACGGGTTATTACTTAACCCCGCTTCACTAATTCGTAACTAAAGTTGCTTCTAAAATATCGGCGCTAACTATATGTATAAAATTGTCGCTAAAGGTTTCTAGAAAAATACCAGTTAACGCTAATCCTTGCCAACGACATTAATCAATATCAATAATATCCGTTATCATTAATTTTATTTTATTTTTCTTATGATTCTAAAATTGTCTCTATAAGTCGCTAAAGAAAAATATACTAACGCTAAACAAGAGTTCGTCGCTAAAAGACGCAAATATTCTTACTCGTAAAATTTGTCGCTAAAAGAATTAAATAAAATTTGTTAAAAATTCAAACTTAAGATCGGGATATTACAGATCAGATATTCTTAACCAAAAATGTTGCATGTTGATTTATTAGAATCTATTTGGGGAAACAAAGACTATTTCGCACGGGACTGTGTAAAGAAATAGAAAACAAGGTGATCAATATCCAAAAGAGAAATCCCATTGCGCAGGATTAGCAGAAAAGTTATGCTGATAAGACGTGTAGGATGTTGGAGTTTGAAGTAGGTGTGTAATACCCTCACCTTATGTCTAGTTTATGGTAAATCCTATTTTATTAGTTATAAGGTATTTGGCAACGATTTTTGAGCAATAGTATATTTGGTCTTTAACGACAATTTATAACAACCATAAGTTGTAGTTTATGACGCAGGGTGCAACAGAGAAATGAACGAAGGTTATTTGGTAACTTGAGAAGCTATAATTAAATTAGGGTTGATTTCATAAATATTTGATCTCTCAATTCAGTTATTTTAATATTGTAGGGGGAAGCCTAGAGGAACAAAAAAAAAGAGAAAAGAAAACCAGGAGAGAAAGTCAAAAAAAAAAGGAACAAAGAGAGAAGTCGGGGAAAGAAAGAAACAAATGAAGAGAAAGGGGAAAGAATAAAAGGGCAGAGAGAAGAAGAAGGGGCAGCAGGCCCTAATCGGGTAGCGCCCTCCCATCTCCGGCGTCCCCATTGCCGGCCATGCTCCATCACAGGCGATGAACTCTGGCGCCGTCTATACCGTGCACCACTGCACAACACCCCCGCAACCATCGCGCTCAAGCCACCGCGTCGCAGCCATTACGCCGCTGCCAAGGTGCCGCAATCACGTGAGATCGCTGTCACCGACAGCCCAAATCGCCGACAGCCTAAATTGTCGGCCAACTCCATCACCGGTCAATCAACCACTCCTCTCCGCCGTGCAATCGCTACTGCCGGCGATGCTTTCAACCGCCGGGAGCAACTTCAACCGCCCCCTCGACCGAGCACCACCGCACAACACCTCTGCAACCACCGTGCCACAGCCAAGGCGCCGCTGCCACCGCTGTGCGATCGGTGTCGGCAGCAGTCCCACCGCTGCCCAACTCCTCTTTCGGATCAGGAAAGCCCCATCACTGATGAGCAACTCCGGCCAACGTTTTCACCAAACGCACCACTCAACGCCACAAATCTTGACCACCTCTACGACCTCATAACCAATGCGGCGCTGCCACCACCGCACAGTACTTATTTCTGCCCAATTGACCTCCATTCACCACAGCAATTTTGCTATACCACCGTCCAAAATCCACAACCACCGGCAGGGGCCAGAGGCTGCACCACCGTGGGACTTCAACCCACTGCCCAAGCACACTAATAGTTATAGGAAACAGTCTCCTGTCGAACGATGAGACGCAGATACCTGGTGCGTCCAAGGAGCCACTGTAAGACCTCGGACCAACCACAACTGCCTTCCGATTATCATCGCTGCCGGGAGACTATGGCATATAATTGGTTTTGTGAAATTGTTTGTGAAGCGGGGTTGATGGTGATGTTGTGATTTTGATGACTGTGCAGTGGTGGTGATTTAGCGAGAGTGTTGGCAGTGAATGAAATGAAATAAATGAGGTGGGTTTGTGTGTGTACAACAGTGGGTGTACGGTGCATGTATTTGGGCATGTTTGTAGGTGTGATTGTTATTGGTCGATGGTGTGTAACAGGATGTGTATGGAGATATCGTGTCTGCGTGATACTGCGTGTTGGATGTGTATATTGGTGTAGTGTGAAATTGACTTTGTGTGTAGAATAGTGACAATCATGGTGGTCAAATGGTTGTGGGCTGTTGGAAGGTGGCATCTTAGTGGTAGATTGGTTGTGGAAGCTAGTTGCCGATATGTTGGGTTTTGGTAGTATTGACTATGAAACGGGGGTTTGACGGTACGAGTTTGATATTGTTGTAGTTAACGGTGGTGCTCTAGGTGACTTGACTGAGGTAACTGTAGTGGGGTGTATATGGCGGCGGGTGATAAAACTTAAGACCTTGTTGATAGATGAGGGAACCTCTTGGTCACAATAGTTGATGGGTGTGGCAATTATACTGGGATGGAATAGCTGGTGGAATGTGTGTGACCGTGTGATTGTGGTATCTGGGTGGTTTGTGTGCGCGCACCGGTAGGTGTACGTGTCGCAAGCGCTTAGGCAAGTGTGTATATTGTGTAGGTGTGGTTGCGGTTGCGGCGTCTGAATTGTTTAAGAAAATATCCAACAGGAATTCTGCATTTTCATCAATGATACCCTTCGGTTCTAATGAAGTCGGGGCTATGGAGATGAAAGGAATCGCATTAACGGTTTTATTGGTCAAAGGTAACAATTGATCATCGCACTAGATTTTGGATCGAGGAAATGTGTCAGCGACAAGTAAGTGACCCTTGATTCAACTAGTATTTTTATATGCAACGTATATGTTTATCTACTGTTAAAAATGTGTTGCTTATCAGCATTGACCGTTTTAAGTATGTTTAGCCGCTCTGGCTTAATTTGTCGAAAAAATTTTCGTGATTTATTTCTCGTTAAAAACCGGACCAGCATGTAACTGATAGTTTGCTTAGAGAATGCAAAGAAACTCAGATTTGAAATATTTTGGCAATTGACGTATTTGCGAATATGGAACATGTTGAAAGCCATCGAAAATGGTTGTGTTTACAATGAACCAAAAGGTTGTCTGTTTGTTTATTCGATTGCTGTGCCCCATATCCACGGGAGAAAGTTGGATTTCGGGCCCTGGTCAACGGGGCTTGTACGTTGATGCACAGTACTGTGGCTGGTGGTGCGCCCTTGCGTCCACATGATTATTTTATCCCGGGTGTAGGAGGGATTTCGGGCCCTAGTCAGGGGGGCTCGTACGCTGACCGCAGCATATCGTTTGAAACTAATGTGGGATGGAACCGTTTGTCTTGGGGTTTTTGTGTTAATGATCTTATGCCTTAGTTTTGTTCCATGTTCTTTATTTGGTTTAAACAGATGGTTTCTTATTCTATGATTTTAGATTTCTTAATGTTGCTATAATATAAAGCGAGTTATTTTTTTGCATGCTATGGTCCACCTAGTTGAATCATTGTTTACTTACTGAGCACGTGGAAGCTCATCCCTTACTTATCATTTCAGGTTGAAAGTAAGGCGATGGTGAGGAGCATAGGAAGAGACAATTTGGTGCGGAACTTCAGACACTGTATGGAATGAGTCGCTGAATATTTAGGTTGTTGGTTTAGTTTTAGCCGTTGATAAATCAGAGTTATAATGAGTTTTAGCATAAGCACTGTATTCAAATAGAAATATGAAAATGTAATTAAAGTTTGTAGACGTTTTAATTTCTGCTGCAGCATATATTGGATTTTAGCGAGTAAGGCCTGGCAGAGCATTTGGGTGGAGCTCATTGGGTCTACGGCCGGTCACGTGCCTAGCTCACGGGCCCATTCGTGGGTTCGGGTCGTGACAAGGTGACCTAGTGAATTTTATAAGTGTCACCATGGAAAGGAGTCATGCGATTCAGGAAGTGGAGGAAGTTGAGTCCGAGATTCATCGAACCGTTTAAAATCATGCCTACGATCGAGAAGATAACATACAAATTCGATCTACGTTCAGGATTGAGTTAATTACATAGCAGGTATCGCGTGTCAATGTTGAAGATGTATGATCCTGACCCTAGACATGGGATCCAAGAGGAACAAGTTGAAATTCGAGATAATATCTTGTAATAGGAGGCACTGATGAAGATGGCTGATAAGAAAGAACATGTTTTATGTGAATGTTGGTGGTCAAAGTTGATTGGGGAAAATCATGCGGTCAAGGAGGTTACCTTGAAACCTGAGGCGTTAATGCGGTAATAATGTCCGCACCAAGTTACAGAATGAGGTTTGTCCCAATTTCGAGGACGAAATTTATTTAAGGGGGGAGGATGTGATACCCTGAAAATACCAAAAACTAATCTAGTCGTGATTTAGATTAATTAAGGGGTGCTATTTCTATTAAGTAGCATCATGTTGATGATAATCAAGTGTTAAGGAGCTAAAGATGGGATTATTGCGGCCTTGGGGGTCAAAATGTAATTTTGGAAAGTTAAGGGGCAAAAATATAATTTTAGAAAATATAGTGAACGGGAAGCATATTTGTATTAATTAGCTTCAGTGCGATGATAATGAGGTGTTAGGAGGCTAAAGGAGGGGTTAGGGTGATTTTGGGGTCAAATTGTAATTTCTCAAAGTCGAGGGGTCAAAATATAATTTTAAAAACTTGAGGGGCCAAAGTGCAAAATTCGAAAGTTGGCAAAAATGTGTCATAATATGAGGACATCAGACATGTAGATGGCCACCTCCTGGTTGCAATAAGCTGAGTCAAAGTGGAAAATATTAAAATACTTTGGGAGAAAATCTGGTGGGAAAAAAATATAAGAGGAAAGTTTGGGGAGGAAAATGCAAATACAAGAAAGCTGTGAACAGTAACAGTGGCGTGAACAGTACCATGAAGAACATAGCAAACAGAGAGGAAAGGAAGAGAAGAAAGAGGGAAGGAAAAAGGAGGAAGAAGAAGGAAGGAAAGGAAAGAAAGAAGAAAGGTTGAATCCGAACCCTATTTGGGTATGATTTTGAACCCGAAATTGTGAAAATTGGTTGCATTCAATTAAGTATATGACGTGGGAGTATATATATATATTCGGTTATGTGGTATGTGATTGGGGATGGAAGAATTTGTAATGGATTCTTGTTGGAATCATGGATATAAGACATAAAACAACAATGAAAGGGGAAAACGAATTAGGGTTACGAATTAGGGTTTCGAATTTGGTTGATTTCTGTGTGCGTGGGTCCGTGTTTAAGTATGTTCTAGTGTGTGTTCTTCAATTTCGGAAATGGGTATGGATTAATGTGGGTAATTATGTAAATCGGATGGATTTAGGGCATTAAAATATAAACTTCGATGCGATTGAATGATTGAAAGTGAGGAAAAGTGAGAAATCCATGCTTAATTATGGGATGAGTGTGCCCAGGTGTGTGACGGGCTGAAGGAGGAAGAAGACATGTGCGTGTGGCCAAGGTGTGTCAATGTGTGTGATGATCTGAATAGTAACATGTAATTGTCACTAAAGATGAAAAATAATGAAGTAGTTTCTTATCCAATTTTTTAAAAATAGTTAGGGTCAGATTTAGCTAAAGTACAAAAAAGACACCCTAGTTATTTATAGGAGACCTGTGTCGTGGAAGAATTTTAGATTTTGCCGAGGTTGGGAAGGGGGTGAACGGACGCAAGAAGTTTGGAACTTTACAGTGAAATTTAAAATATCAAACAAACGCAATTTTGCGCGAAACTTTTATGGGGACCTTAAGGTGCTGAGAAGTTCCATTTCTCAAAATTTACGATCATTCCAAAGTTGTTAGCTATTTTTGGCAGAACGAGCTTTTAAGCGCTCGGTCCGAATATCGGTTCGGAATTTTTGGGCAAAAATTTTGTAAAATACTTTTTAGATCAGGAATGACTTCAGGAAGTTTAATATAGCATTTTAAAGTACTTTTGAGATTTTTCTGATGCCGGGAACCCTCAGGGGCATTTTGGTAATTTGCCACATACAGAGGGGCATTTTGGTAATTTTTTCGGTAGAGTTTTCGACGGACTTTTTAATCCCAGAAGGTTTTTAAAACACCTGAAAGGTTGTTTTGAAGCTGATTTGGGGCGTTGGAGTAATAATGGACCCCCAGGGGTATTTCGATAATTTTTCCTGAAAATCACTCTAAATGAGTTCCCTGCTTATTGACAGTGTCTCTTCTATTTACTTGAGACTGAGATGAACATCCCATAAAATGGGACATCAATATGAGGAGGATGGCCTGTGAAATATAATCACTGGCAAAGAGGATGTAGGGCGCGGCGCGCAAGTAGAATCTGTCGTGTCTGAGTTGCATTGCATTTGATTTTCTTTTAATGTTAATGATTTTAATGACTTGTATTTCGTTGATGCTTATCTTTTCAATTTCCTATTTTAGTGTTCACTTGCATAGTCAGTCAGTCATGTCCATGAGAGGTGGCAATAATGATGTTCAGTTGGGCCTTAAAGCCGCTCAGTCTAACGAAAGAAAAATTATCATTTGACAAGTTATGTTGATGTTGAAATTTATTGACTACTCTTGATTCATTTCTATCGTTGAGATGATTATTATTCATCTGAGTCTTTTGAATCATTTGTATACGATACTCATCGTGTTGTCTTTACTGGGCGATTTGCGCTCATTCCTTATGTTGTATTGTGCAGGCTATAAGGTTGATCAAAGGGAACCCTCTAGAAAAGGAAAGAGAAACAAGCTAGAAAAGTTGAGCAAGGGGATAAGTTGTGTGAAGTAAGACAAGCTGGAAATGGTGAGATAAAGATTGAGTTGCGAGATAGGTTAATAAGAGTCACATGACTACAGTCGTATATTAGGTTGTAATCATTTATGTTGTTTGGAGACTTGAAAGTCTTTCGCTGCAGTACGATGTATGTTTGTAAGACCTGATTTCTAAGAACTTGACACCTAAACAAAATTTTCCAAAATTGCACAATAGCCCTTCAATTTCCATATTTGCAAAACAGCCACGCAAGTTTTAAAATTTGTATTTTCGACCCCTCGACTTTGGAAAATTACAACTTAATCCCAAAATCATCCTAACCCACATTCTGTAATATCCCACATCGGATGTGGAGTAATATGGGATGACCCTTATAAGACCTTGCCAAGGAACTCATAAGTACCTACTTGGCTAGCCCTTTTGAGGGAGGCAATGCCCTGTAGTGGGGCCGTGGACCGGGTCGTTAGAGTTGGTATCAGAGCTTAGGTATGTGATTCTGTAGACTCCTAAGCCTAAAGTAAATTGTGTTTGAGATTAGATTTTAAGAATGTGGATTAGGTTGACAAATTGTTAGATGTTTCAGCCTAAGAGTGAGATATGGGGCATGTACGCAATAGTAGACCACATGTTAGTTGCCTTTTGGAATTCAAAGATTTTTAGCATTAACCAAAGGGGATGATTGAAAGGCAAGACTAAGAACTTTTGGTGTTTTTGTATAGCTCTATCAATTAGCAGCTATTGATGGCAAAGGTTGTTATTGCGATATATGAGTGATGTGGTGACCTAGAGATGTAAACATTGGTGGATGCCTGTGTAGAATTTAATTTTTGGGTTGTTTTAAGGTAACACATTTGGCCATGATTGATTTGATAATATTTTGAACTCGTTTGATTGGAGACATCAGAGTGCACAGCGAAAGCGTAGTGGTTAGAACTTCAGTCTTTGGGGTTATGTGTAGTGCTCGTAGAAATTGGTTATCAATATTGGCTAAGTCAAAGTAGTATGTTTCAAAGGTTATTTGATGATATTGGTTTTGGAGTCAGACTAGTGAAAATTGATGGGAATCATATTTCTCTTTAGGTATTCTCGTGGTGTTGATTACTGAATTTCGTAGACATTACAGGGCTGCAGTTTTCTTTAGGCCTTAGACATTGAGTTTGTGGTTTTAGTAGTTAATGGAATATGATTTAGAACATTGAGTTGGATCCTGTCTTGAGTAACCATGTACTCGAAGTACTAAGACATTGTGGGCTTAGCAATTCTAGAAATCGATGTCGGCGATTTGATTAACTATTATTATAGTTGTAAGGCTAACGGGCTGGTTAATGTACTAGAGAGAAAGCGTGACAATAACTTAGCAATTCTGATTACTTGTTAGTTTCAATTGCCAGCAAAATGTCATTAAGAGAGTATTGAAAAGGTTCCATTTTTTTACTTTGTACGGGCATAGATTTTGATTGCCTCTTGTATGGGGCTACAAGGGTGAGAAGAAAGAAATCTCACGGTTTGGATCTGCAGAGTATAAGTCCCATGTCCCATGTGGTTGAGGTGAAGATTGGTTACTACCTTTGGTATACTTTGAGGTTAAGTGTGTTAATGTTAGGCATTGTACCTAAGCTATGGTTTGATATATTCTCATAATGACGCAACGGGAGCGTGTTTGTATTGTATTGGTGTTGGGTGATTTGAATTTGGATTGGAGTACCTTGGTTCAACGTGTTTCATTTGTTAGCCAGGTACAAATACTTCGAGGAGCAACCTCAATGTATTTTTGGATTGTGAGGAGCGTGTCATGCTCTCTAAGAAGATAGCATTTGCAAGAACGTTAAGGTACATCTAATTCCGTGCACGGAATTCTTTTAAGGTGGGGAGAATGTAATACCCCAATATTTTTATGCTATATTATTGCTTTAAAATAACTAAATAAGCAAGTTTGTGGTCATTTTGCTATATTATGAAAGTTTTGGTGCCTTTTGAATAAGAGGCTTAAGTTCAGGGGGTTTCGTGTAATTTGCCAGTTTGGGGCTTTGATATAAATAGCCTTTTTCCCCTTCCAGCCGCCTTTTTGTTCCTAGCAGGCCGCCTCTCTCATTCTCTTCTCCATTTCAGCCCTAAATTGCTTGTGCTTTGGAGATTTGCGGGCTTGGGGGGGATTGAGTTTTCGTCGAATTGCTAGTATAAGGTAAGGGATTTTGCCTCTCTTTGCTGTGGTAAGGGATTGTTTCGAATATCTTATCGTTATAACTTGCATTCCGATTGCCGCAAAAGATTGTTGCTCTTGAAATTGGTAGCGCCAGTGCGTTTATTGTTCCAATTTGATTTCCATGTTTTGTCCCGTGATGTTGCTACTTACATGGAGCCTTTTTGGGTAATTGTTAACGGGTCTTGAACCATATAATTTTGTACATCTTTCACCTTGATTCTCGTAGTGCTGTTTATTGAGAACAAAATTAGACAATCCATCTGCCATGAATTTTAGTTCCTAAAACCATCTTGATTGTAAAGCTGGGTCTTGTATTTTTAATTGTTTCTTGTTTCCATTGTTTCTGGGCTGTGTCTTTCGTCAGCCATGTATTGGTCTTTTTCTTTCCTTAGGTGGTGTCATTGTCTTCATCCATTATAATCTCTTCGTGCTATTTTTTTTACAACAACTCGTGAGTGCCTTAGTTCTGAGGAGTATAGATGGTTTTGGTTTAATCCATATTCTGATCCTTTGAAATCTTGAAAGACTTTATTTGTCAATGGTAGTACAGGTTCACACAATTCACCTTACTGATTGTTTCTTCACCTTGCCCCCAAAGCTACCTTATTTTAATTGCTGGAAATTCTTGGCTGTTCTATATTTTTGCTACACATGTTTACCGTAAAACTGTCTCTTGTCTTCTTTCATTTCTAATACAACCAAGCCTTAGAATAAGGTCTAGTTCCTTCTTGTTAGGTGGTGGTAATCTTCTTTGTCCTAAACCACCTTTTCATGGTTTGTTTGTTTCCATTGCAGTCCGGTTAGTGTTTTGTTGCCAATGCTTATACACTTTGTGCTTTGCCGTTTATTGGGTATACTGCCAAATTGGCAACATTTTGCTTATCTTTTGTATATTTTTTGTACTACTTCTGTTAGCGTATCCTGTTCAATCAAATTTCAGAGTTAAGTGGCTTTAATCTCGTTGAACCTTTCTTACGGTGCTCGTCAATTGACGATGGCTAATGACTATGTTTGAACAACTCTCAAATTTGAGAGGGTCCTTTGGACACACGTTTGATTATATGCTGGCGATTAATAGATGCTTAGCATGCTACCGGTAGCACACGTTTGATGTTTGTACGTTTGGTTTGACGTTTGGGTCTTATGACCAACATAGTCATCGTATATTTTTGTTGTGTGGCTTTCCCGGCATATTAAATATACATATGTTTAGGGTTAATGCTTAATCACGTTTGTTTTGACATTTGATATAAGAATTTGGTTTGCCCATTCCATCAAGTATTGTCGTTTGACTCTGTTACTTTTGCCTCATATTTTGTCGTTTTACACCTTACTGAGCTATTTGAGCTCACCCTTTCAATCTTCCTTGCCCCTTGCCACAGGTTAAAGAAGCGACTAAGGATCTTTGTAACAACGTTGGAATTTTGGGACTTTTGTTTTAGTTAGTTAAAATTTCTAGTTTTAGTTTGAGAACTTTACCCGGATGTGGGTAATTTGATAGAATTGATTTTATGTGATTTTTTTTAGCCGCTGCGTTTAGTACATTTGTTTTGTATGGATTTTTTTAGAGAACAGATTGTATTAGATTTTGTTTTATGGACATATTTTATGTTGGAGGATTTAGTTGCTCTGTTATATCGTTATCACCAGAATTATAGCGGTATATCAGGAAATTTGATTGCAGTCACAGCTTTCATTTTCGGGGCGTGACAGAGTTCTGTAACGACCCGGTCCACGGCCCCACTACAAGGCATTGCCTCCCTCAAAAGGGCTAGCCAAGTAGGTACTTATGAGTTCCTTGGCAAGGTCTTATAAGGGTCATCCCATATAACTCCACATCCGATGTGGGATATTACAATCTCCCCTCCTTATACCTTAGCGTCCTCGCTAAGGCTCAATCACACATAGCCCAGAATCGTCCTCTCTAGCCAATGTGGGATATACCGGGCTCACCTTTCATTGCCCCAACCATCCTCTTGATGTGGGATACACCTGGGCTTGCCTTCGTTTCCCCAACCATCGGCAACCCGACTGGATAGCCCAGCCTGAGTTTTCGAGAGTCAGCTCTGATACCATCTGTAACGACCCGGTCCACGACCCCACCACAGGGCATTGCCTCCCTCAAAAGGGCTAGCCAATTAGGTACTGATGATGCGGAAAATGGTTCGATGCTACGTGGAGGTGCCACAAAGGATGCGGTCTGAGTCAGCTTCCAGATAGGCAACGCGGGAGACAGCAAGGACGACGTAAGGGCCGAGGGCAAGGCTCCCCAGACAGGTCGCGAGGGCTGGCAGCGCCGCGCAGGCAGGGGGACGACGAACAGGGACGACAGTCGACGGTCCGTGCGACTGGGGCGTAGCGTCGAGGGTTCGTGGACGTGAGCCAAGTGTGTTTCTCTCACTAGAATTCCAGAGAGAATGTCGTTTTAGAGAGAGAAAGTGAAGAGTCCAAAATGAGAGAAAGATCCTTGAAAAAGCTCCAGAGTCCACTATTTATAGGCAAAAACGTGCATGTGTCATAAGTTGACATGTGTCACCCCGTGGGAACGACACGTCGCCAGGGGGCCAAAGCACTGATCCTCCGTTGGGACTGCCAAGTTCATGTTGCCCTGCCCTTGCGACGTCTCTCTGCCTGTCTGAGGAGACTGATCATGCCGCGGTAGCATGGTCAGAGTAGCCCGTTGCCCCAGCCTCCAGTCCAAGCCCTTACTGAATCCCACAGGCCTGGCAGCGGTGGGGAAGACCCGACGCCCAGCTGCCAGGTGGACTAGGCAAGAAGCCCCTCCAGAGACCTGCTCCCATCTCAGAGTGACCCGGGGGTCATAGTCCTTAGGGGTGCCGACGCGAGCCCCCAGTGCCAGAGCACGTAGGCCAGTCACGCAGGCACCCTGGCGGAGATAGTGTCCCGGATGAGTCGCCTATCCCGCTGCGAAGGGTCCTCGTACCGGAGCACGGAGCGAAGTCCCCCTGGAATGAAGACATCGATGGCTTTGAGGTTGTGAGCCCATCCCGTAAGTATATAACATGATTGCGGCGCATGGGGCGCGGTTGAGTGAGGGCGACGAGGGTCGCAGAGTGATGTCCGAGCAACAAGGGTCGTTGCGTGGATGGCGCGCGACCGTGAGCGACGGTTGTCATGGCGACAGAGCGGCCACAAGTGACGGTCATCGAGACTACGAGCGACGGTCATCGCGACGAAGGGGCACGGCCGAGAGCGACGGTCGTCGCGACTATGGCGGAGTGCGGCCGCGAGCGACGGTCGTCGTGACAACGGAGCTCAGTCAAAGGTGACGGCGTCGGTCTTCAAGGCAGGTGGCCGACCCCCCAAGGGAGGCCGACCCCTTGGGGTGGCCGACCCCCAAGGGTGGCCGACCCATTGGGGTGGCCGACCCCCAAGGTGGAAGGCACGCCGAGGTCGCTTCACGAGTGGTTCACGTGACTTGAGCATGCGTTGCTTTGACCGGCTCTCGAGCGTTGAAAAGTTGACCGCTGACTGGGTGATGTGTCGCGCAAAGTGGGTCCCTTAACGGGTCCTGGGGTGTGACTAGAATAGGGTATGAACATAAGCCCCCTGCGTGTGGCGCGCGCGGAGGGGCAACCAGAGTGGGCGTTGCACGCATGAACAATGTGGTTACAGCCCATCCTGCTGCGGGGGCCAGGGTCCCTGGTGATGGAGCCGGCGATGTCGTAAAGCCCATGTAGCAGTTTGATTGAGCCGGCGATGGCGCTAGCCCGTGATGGCGCTCAGCCCATTCCGCAGTTTGATTGAGCCGGCGATGGCGCTCAGCCCATGCCGCAGTTTGATTGAGCCTGCGACGGCATACAGCCTGTCCCGCAGTTTGATTGAGCCGGCGATGGCGCTAAGCCCACGATGGCGCTCAGCCCATGCCGCAGTTTGATTGAGCCGGCGATGGCGCTAGCCCTTGATGGCGCTCAGCCCATGCCGCAGTTTGATTGAGCCGGCGACGACATACAGCCCGTCCCGCAGTTTGACTGAGCCGGCGATGGCGCTAGCCCGTGATGGCGCTCAGCTCATGCCGCGGTTTGATTGAGCCGGCGACGGCATACTGCCCGTCACGCAGTTTGATTGAGCCGGGGAAGGCACGAAGCCCGTCTTGTAGTTTGATTGAGCCGGCGATGGCGCTAGCCCGTGATGGCGCTTAGCCCATGCCGCAGTTTGATTGAGCCGACGATGGCGCTAGCCCGTGATGGTGCTCAGCCCATGCCGCAGTTTGATTGAGCCGGCGACGGCATACAGCCCGTCCCGCAGGGAGGGGTCCTCGTGCCGGAGCACTACGAGCGAAGCCCCTAGAATGCCGCACACTCTGAAGAGTGGGTCGAAGATCTTCCATGCCCATGGCGGGGGCGCATGGTGTGGTGAACGGGTGTTATGCCCGGAGGCTTGTAACATGGTCGTGGTGCATGGACATGACGACGATTGTTGCGGGGACAATACTTGGTGCCGGAGCACATGTCATGAAAGTGGTGCGGCAACAAACGTCGCGAAGCAATACTTTGTGCCGGGGCATATGTGATAAGAATGGCGCATGGGTGAGGCGACGAAGGTCGCGGAGCATATACATGGTGCTGTGGGCACGTATGATGAGAATGGCGCACGGGCACGGCGACGAAGGTCGCGAAGCTAAAGTTGGTACCGGGGGCACGCATGATGAGAATGGCGCACGGGCGCGGCGACGAACGTCGCGGAGCTATACTTGGTGCCGAGGGCGCGTATCATGAAGATGGCGCACGGGCGCGGCGACGAACGTCGCGGAGCTAAAGTTGGTGCCGGGGGCACGCATGATGAAGATGGCGCATGGGCGCGGCGACGAACGTCGCGGAGCTAAAGTTGGTGCAGAGGGCACGCATGATGAGAATGGCGCACGGGCGCGGTGACGAACATCGCGGAGCTATACTTGGTGCCAGAGGGGCACGTATCATGAAGATGGCGCACAGGCGCGGCGACGAACGTCGCGGAGCTAAAGTTGGTGCCGGGGGCACATATCATGAAGACGGCGCACGGGCGCGGCGACGAACGTCGCGGAGCTAAAGTTGGTGCCGGGGGCACGCATGATGAGAATGGCGCATGGGCGCGGCGACGAACATCGCGGAGCAATACCTGGTGCCTGGGGCACGCATCATAAGCATGGCACCAGGGCGCGGCGACGACTATCGCGGAGCAATATCTGGTGCCTGGGGCACGCATCATAAGCATGGCGTCAGGGCGCGGCGACGACTGTCGCGGAGCAATACTTAGTGATGTCGTCATGGCAATTGTGCACGGTCGGTGACGAGCATCAAGTGACCATTGGCATTGAGCGCGCGTTGTAGAGAGCGCGATGAGTTGGCACGGGCGACGTGGGTGGCGGAGACAGCCCTCGGGCAGCGAGGGGCACGGAGACAGTGCCCGGACGACAAGCGACGAGGGTCGCGGAGACACCCCCCTGGCGACGGCGTCGCAGAGACAGTGCCTCGGGCGACGAGCAACGAGTGTTGCGAAGATGGCGCCCGGGCGACGGGCAACCGGGGGTCGCAGAGTCGACCCCCGGGCTCTGGGCAACGAGTGTTGCGGAAGGCGGCGCCCGGGTGACACAAAGAGGAAGTCCGGGTGACGGGCACCGCAAATATGAAATCTGGGCGACAAGGGTCGCGGAGACGATGTTTGGGCGACGGGCGTCGCGGAGGTGAAGTCCGGGCGACAGGCGCATGTGCGCGAGCGATGCACAGCGGTCAAGGTTGGAAAAAAAGAAAATTTTTTTTTTGGCCTTGGCTTTGGGGTTGTGCGGGAAAAGAGGAAAAAAGAAAGAAGATGGAGAGGATGGCGCGGCGGCGGCAGGCTGCCATGGCCGGCCGTGGGGCGGGGGAGAGGAGAGAGGTAGGGTGGGGCCGAGGGGGGGTCGGGGTAGCAGGGGGGTCGGCGGGGTGGGTGGGGTCGGGGTAGCAAGGGGGTCGGTGGGGTGGTGGGGTCGCGGCAGCAAGGGCCTGCCATGGCCGGCCGTGGGGCTTGCGGGTGCGGGGAAAAGGGAGATGGAGAGAGGCTGAGGGGGGGGGGTCGGCCAAGGGGCCGAGGGGGGGTCGGCGGGGTGGGGGGTCGGTGGAGCAAGGTGGTCGGCGGGGTTGTGGGGTCGGCCAGGTGGGTTGCGGGAAGGGGCCGAAGCAGAGAAAAAAAGACGAAGGGAAAGAGAAGTCGCCGGCGGCCATGGCCCCGTGGGGCTTACGGGTTCGGGGAAGAGGGAGAGAGAGAGAGGCCGAGGGGGGGGTCGGCGGGGTGGGGGGGTCGGTGGAGTAAGGTGGTCGGCGGGGTGGGGAGGCCGAACTGCCGTCGGCGGCGCGAGGCAGGTGCGGCGCTAGGAGAAGAGAGAAAGAAAATGGAAATTAGGGTTGGGTTAGGTTAGGTCGGGTCAACGGGAGGGCGAGTTGACCCGTTGAAGCTGAATAAAAAAAGGAGGGAAAACGGGCCGAAGCAGGCGCGGGTCGAGGCCCTCGCGGTTCGGGTTCTGCCCACCTGGATGTTTTGATTGTTTTACTTTGAAATTGAAATTGATTTTCGATTCGATTTTTTTTTTTTGAGCCTATAAAAGGAGCAAGAGAGGGGATGCAAAATTTTGAGGAAGAATAATTTTGAGGGAAAAGGGAGAGAAAGAGGGAGGTTGGGGATTGATGAAAAGTTTCGTGGAAAATTTTCTAAGTGTTGGAGAGAGCAACAGAGGGTGAAAAAAAAATTTTGTGAAAATTTTTCTAAGTGTAGAATGAGGGTGATGACCCGACCGCGAAAAATGGAGAAATGTTTCTAAGTGTCGAAAAGAGGGGAGGGCGCCGAGGGAAGTCGCGGGGGTGATGACCCGACCGCGAAAAATGAAGAAATTTTTCTAAGTGTCGAAAAGAGGGGAGGGTGCCGAGCGAAGTCGCGGGGGTGATGACCCGACTGCGAAAAATGAAGAAATTTTTCTAAGTGTCGAAAAGAGGGGAGGGCGCCGAGTGAAGTCGCGGGGGTGATGACCCGACCGCGAAAAATGAAGAAATTTTTCTAAGTGTTGAAGACGGAGTGTGGAGTTCGGCGGTGGGTCGGCATCGACGACCGACTGAGTGACCGAGGCACGGGAGGGTTGGCAAGACGTGTTGCATGCATGCCCGCGAGGTCGCACTGCCCGAGGGGGATGTCGGCTGACAGAGTTGAGACTCAGTAGCATGGCTCGAGCCACCCCGCGCACCACGTATCAAGTCGCTGCAATGAGAGGCATGCAGAAGGGGTAGGGAGCTTGGCTTGCTTGGGGTAGGCAAGGGGTGAAGCCCCCAATGAAGTGAGACATAACACCAAGGGTGGTGCCAGTAGAACAATGTTAGCTTGAATATTCTCCAAGTCTGGAAATGACGGCCTCTTGGATGGCTGGGTAGAGGATGTGACCGGTAGTTCTAGTAGCCATACGTTGCTGAGGCATGGGTGCGTGAGTGTGTCAGGCAAGGAATGAACTGCACTGTTGGTAGTCCTCATAGCCCTCCGCTGCACATGCATGGTGCCTGAGTCTGGAAGATATGCAGACTGCAACACGATGCTCACCTCCCCAGCGGAGTCGCCGAAATGATGATGCGGAAAATGGTTCGATGCAACGTGGAGGTGCCACAAAGGATGCGGTCTGAGTCAGCTTCCAGATAGGCAACGCGGGAGACAGCAAGGACGACGTAAGGGCCGAGGGCAAGGCTCCCCAGACAGGTCGCGAGGGCTGGCAGCGCCCCGCAGGCAGGGGGACGATGAACAGGGACGACAGTGACGATCCGTACGACTGGGGCGCAGCGTCGAGGGTTCGTGGACGTGAGCCAAGTGTGTTTCTCTCACTAGAATTCCAGAGAGAATGTCGTTTTAGAGAGAGAAAGCGAAAAGCTCAAATCAGAGAAAGATCCTTGAAAAAGCTCCAGAGTCCACTATTTATAGGCAAAAACGTGCATGTGTCATAAGTTGACATGTGTCACCCCCTGGGAACGACACGTCGCCAGGGGGCCAAAGCACTGATCCTCCGTTGGGACTGCCGGTCCCTAAGTTCATGCTGCCCTGCCCTTGCGACGTCTCTCTGCCTGTCTGAGGAGACTGATCATGCCGCGGTAGCATGGTCAGAGTAGCCCGTTGCCCCAGCCTCCAGTCCAAGCCCTTACTGAATCCCACAGGCCTGGCAGCGGTGGGGAAGACCCGACGCCCAGCTGCCAGGTGGACTAGGCAAGATGCCCCTCCGGAGACCTGCTCCCATCTCAGAGTGACCCGGGGGTCATAGTCCTTAGGGGTGCCGACGCGAGCCCCCAGTGCCAGAGCACGTAGGCCAGTCACGCAGGCACCCTGGCGGAATAGTGTCCCGGAGGAGTCGCCTATCCCGCTGCGAAGGGTCCTCGTACCGGAGCACGGAGCGAAGTCCCCCTGGAATGAAGACAGCGATGGCTTTGAGGTTGTGAGCCCATCCCGTAAGTATATAACATGATTGCGGCGCATGGGGCGCGGTTGAGTGCGGGCGACGAGGGTCGTAGAGTGATGTCCGAGCAACAAGGGTCGTTGCGTTGATGGCGCGCGACCGTGAGCGACGGTTGTCATGGCGACAGAGCGGCCACAAGTGACAGTCATCGAGACTACGAGCGACGGTCATCGCGACGAAGGGGCACGGCCGAGAGCGATGGTCGTCGCGACTATGGCGGAGCGCGGCCGCGAGCGACGGTCGTCGTGACGAAGGAGCACGGCCGAGAGCGACGGTCGTCGCGACTATGGCGGAGCACGGCCGCGAGCGACGGTCGTCGTGACAACGGAGCACGGTCAAAGGTGACGGCGTCGGTCTTCAAGGCAGGTGGCCGACCCCCCAAGGGAGGCCGACCCCTTGGGGTGGCCGACCCATTGGGGTGGCCGACCCCTTGGGGTGGCCGACCCCCAAGGGTGGCCGACCCCCAAGGTGGAAGGCACGCCAAGGTCGCTTCACGAGTGGTTCACGTGACTTGAGCATGCGTTGCTTTGACCGGCTCTCGAGCGTTGAAAAGTTGACCGCTGACTGGGTGATGTGTCGTGCAAAGTGGGTCCCTTAACGAGTCCTGGGGTGTGACCAGAATAGGGTATGAACAGGTACTTATGAATTCGTTGGCAAGGTCTTATAAGGGTCATCTCATACTATTCCACATCCGATGTGGGATATTACACCATTGTAATATCCCACATCGGATGTGGAGTAGTATGGAATGACCCTTATAAGACCTTGCCAAGGAACTCATAAGTACCTAATTGGCTAGCCCTTTTGAGGGAGGCAATGCCCTGTGGTGGGGCCGTGGACCGGGTCTTTACAGATGGTATCAGAGCCGACTCTCGAAAGCTCGGGCTGGGCTATCCAGTCGGGTTGTCGATGGTTGGGGAAACGAAGGCAAGCCCGGGAATATCCCACATCAAGAGGATGGTTGGGGCAACGAAGGGTGAGCCCGGTAGATCCCACATTGGGTAGAGAGGAAGATTCTGGGCTATGTGTGATTGAGCCTTAGCGAGGATGCTAAGGTATAAGGAGGGGGGATTGTAATATCCCACATCGAATGTGGAATAGTATGAGATGACCCTTATAAGACCTTGCCAAGGAACTCATAAGTACCTAATTGGCTAGCCCTTTTGAGGGAGGCAATGCCCTGTGGTGGGGCCGTGGACCGCTGGGCTATCCAGTCGGGTTGCCGATGGTTGGGGAAACGAAGGCAAGCCCAGGTATATCCCACATCAAGAGGATGGTTGGGGCAACGAAATGTGAGCCCGGTATATCCCACATTGGCTAGAGAGGAAGATTCTGGGCTATGTGTGATTGAGCCTTAGCGAGGACGCTAAGGTATAAGGAGGGGAGATTGTAATATCCCACATCGGATGTGGAGTAGTATGGGATGACCCTTATAAGACCTTGCCAAGGAACTCATAAGTACCTACTTGGCTTGCCCTTTTGAGGGAGGCAATGCCCTGTAGTGGGGCCGTGGACCGGGTCGTTACCCATTCCACTTCCTGACACCTAATTAACGTCAATATGACACTACTTAATATAAATAATCCCCGTTAATTAATCAACTTAGCATTAAAATTATTATTATTATTATTTTTATACGTTCGGGGTATCACACCCTCCCCTCCTTAAATAAATTTTATCCTCAAAATTAAGACAAATCTCGTTCAGCAAGGAGATGCGGATAACGCTGCCACATCCACTACAAGAAAAATAGCTTTTTTTGACGGACTTTTAGTGACGGATTCGAATCTGTAGCTAAAAGTCACTTTTACCGACCAATTTTCCGTCAGTAAAGGTCCGTTGTTTAAAAAACTTTTCTGAGGGATTTTTCGTCGGTAAAGATCTTTAGAGACAGATCTTTATTGACGGAATATTCCATCGCTAATTTTTATTTTTGAATTTCTCCCTTTTTTCTTTTGCCAAAAAAATTTGAAAATGACTTTTACCGACGGACTTTTGCCAATGGAATAAATCCGTCGGTAAAAGTCAAAATTTTTGAAAATTTTTTATGATCTTTAATGACGGATTTTTGGAGACGGCCAAAATCCGTCACTAAAAGTCCTTAAAATTAAAAACCCCACCCCTTTGTTCTTTTTTCCCTGCCGCTCACACCATTCCCTTCTTCTCTCTCTCTCTCTAACCCTAAATCTTAACCACTCACCTCCCACACACCCAACCCGATGTCGCACCCCCACCCCGCCGCCTCTACCGCTCGCTGACACACAGGGGCAGAGCTACGCATGAACGAGGGGGGGCTAATGTACCCCCTCGACTTCCCAAAAAAGTTCAGTCTACGACTCTCTCTCTACACCAAGTCTCTCACCCACTCATCAGACCCAGACGGCACACACCCACTCGGCCACTCACCTGCGACAATCGACGGCGACACGCAGACACGGCAGGGGCTCCTGCCACCTTGAGTCGACTCTCTCTATTGAGCTCGGCTCAGATCTGGAACGAGTGGAGCCGTGGACGCGCCGATCTGGAAGTATAAGCGATCGGTTAATAGCGACGGCGAGGCGAGGACTCCATCGACCAAGAACCCACTGCCGGCGATGACGTGTTGACGACTGGTCAATTAATCAATTGCCTAAATATTTTTTAAAACTTTTTCTTCAGAAATTCAGATTTTTTTAAAAAAATATAGAAAATACTTTTAGCGACGGAATTTTCCGTCGCTAAAAGTAAATAATTCCGTCTGTAAAAGTAATTTGTTTTTCGACAGATGACATAATTATGTCGCTAATCTTTTAGTAATAGGGTTATAGGCAATGGACTTTTAGCGACGGGGGTGTCCGTCACTAAAAGTCTTTGGCGACGGATTTAGGGTTTTAGCGACGGAAATATCCGTCACTAAAAGTCATTTTTCTTGTAGTGATCAGCGTTTCAGGTTCCCAGGTGGCCTCCTCTAGCATGTGATTTCTCCAAATGACTTTAACCACCGGTATTACTTTAGAACGTAACACCTGTTCTTTTCTATCGATCACTTCCACAGGTACCTCTGGATATGACAGATTTTTCCGAATTTCTTCTGGTTCTAGTTGAATTACATGCGTTGGATCCGGAACGTACTTCCCAAGCATCGAAACATGAAACACATTGTGTAGCTGGTTCAATTCTGGTGGCAGCTCAAGCTTGTATGCCACCGTCTCAATTCTTGCCAACACCTTAAATGGTTCGATATATCTCGGACTCAATTTCCCTTGCTTCCCAAATCGCATAATGCCTTTCCATGGCGATACTTTCAAAAACACTAAGTCTCCTACTTCAAATTTGAGCATCCTACGCCTCTTATCTACATAGTTTTTCTGTCGATCCTGTGCAGTGCGGGACAATCTCCTCTCTCCCACTACATCCCAACATATTAGCGTACGACATCTTCGGCCATACAGTACTTCATAGGGAGCCATTTCAATAGTTGCCTGATAATTGTTGTTATACGATAACTCATTCAGGGGCAATTGTTCATCCCAGGCTCCACTAAAGTTAATAATGCACGCCCTCAACATATCTTCCAATACATGTATGGTACGTTCAGATTGGCCATCTGTTTGAGGATGAAAGGCAGTACTCATAGTCAACTTCCTTCCCATCTCTTCTTGGAAACTCTTCCAAAATCTTGAGGTGAATCTCGCGTCCCTGTCGGACTTGATGGTTACCAGCACTCCGTAACGGCTAACTACCTCTTTGATGTAGATTCGAGCTAGTCTTTCTATAGAATACCCTTCTCGAATAGGAATAAATCGAGCTGTCTTAGTCAACCTGTCCACTACAACCCAAATAGACGTATTCCTACTGGTTGTGTGTGGCAACCCTGACACGAAATCCATCATAATGTGTTCCCACTTCCACTCAGGTACAGGAAGTGGTTATAATGGACTGATTATCTTTTTATGATCTACTTTCACCTGTTGACAGGTTAAACACCGAGATACAAACCCTGATATATCTCTTTTCATCCCAAGTCACCAAAGATTTTGTCGTCGGTCACCACACATCTTTGTTTCTCTAGGATGGATCGAATATTTAGAGTTATGTGCGTCTGTCATAATCTTTGTCCTCAACTCATCGACAAACGGCACATACACTCGACCATCATACTTACAAACGCCATCTTAATCACAATCAAACTTCTCTTTTTTATTTCTTTCGAAACATTGCCGGATTTCTGACAACCTTTCGTCTCGACTTTGGGCTTCCTTAATCTGATCGTAAAGTGTCGATCTAACCTCTATCTGAGACAGGTTACCATTTCCTTTTTCCCGAACTCGAACTTCAATCTCGAGTTTGTTCAAATCTTCAACAATAGCCCTTTGTGTGGTAATCATCGCAATTAGATTCCTCATTCGCTTTCTGCTTAGCGTGTCCACTACCACATTAGCTTTTCCTGGGTGATATTTAATAATACAACCATAATCCTTAAGGAGTTACAGCCATCTCCTTCATCTCATGTTTAATTCCTTCTGGCTAAAGATATATTTCAAACTCTTATGATCAGTATATATCTCACATGTAACCCCATACAAATAATGTCGCCATATTTTCAGAGCGAACACTACTACTGCCAACTCCAAATCGTGCGTCGGGTAATTCCGTTCGTGGTTCCTCAACTCTCTAAAAGCATACGCAATTACTTTGCCATGTTGCATAAGTACCACAACCTAACCCCTCCCGAGATGCATCGCAATAAATAAGTACCCAAACCTGATGGTAACGCCAGAACAGGCACTGTCACCAACCTTCTTCTTAGTTCCTGAAAACTATTTTCACACTTCTCCGTTCAGATAAACTTCACGTTCTTCCTGGCTAGATTCGTCAATGGGGATGCTATTTTCAAAAAATCCTTAATAAAGCTCCGATACTATCCTGCTAAGCCTAGGAAGCTCCGTATTTTGAACACCGAAGTTGGACGTTCCTAGCTCGACACCGTCTCCACTTTCCTTGGGTCTACAAGTATGCCCTAACCGGACACTATATGTCCCAGAAACTGTACCTTTTTCAACCAGAACTCACATTTTTTGAGTTTGGCGTACAATTTACATTCTCGGAGAATCTGCAATATTTGCCTCAAGGGTTGGACATGCTCTTCCATACTCTTGGAGTAAACCAAAATATCATCAATAAACACGATGACACAACTGTCTAGGTATCTTCAAAACGTCCTATTCATCAAGTCCATAGAGGCCACAAGGGCATTAATTAATTCACGTGACATCACCAAGAATTCATAATGCCAGTCTCTATTTCTAAAGGTAATCTTGACAACTTTATCCTCCCTTATTCTTAACTAGTGATGACCTGTTCTAAGATCAATCACAGAAAGAAAACACTCAACACCCTGCAATTGTTCCACATATCCTCTAGGTCAGGCAATGAGTAATTATTTCTGATAGTCACCTTATTCAACTTTTGAGAATCGATACCTAGTCTCACAAACCCCTCCTTTCTTTTTGCTTTTAGTGACCATCACCTTCCTTTAGAGCACCTTCTTACAATATGCCCTGGCTGTTAACATTTGAAACAACCTCTTTTGATCCATCTTAAACATTAGTTTGATGACTCACTCTCAGACTTAAGACATGCCTTACTTGCCTTAGCATATTCCACAGCCTCGTGCCTCAATCCACACCATCTACATTTTTTTATCTCCTCCTCTTTGTCCTGAACTTTGTTCGGACTGTTTATCTCTTACAATTCTTTCCACTTTTCTAGTTTCAATCCTTGATTCTACCTCTTTTCGACCTCACTTCCTTCTTTCTTCCCAGAACTATTCCTTCTCTACCTCCATCACTTGTTTTTTTTCCTACCCGTAGTAATTCCCCCTTAAAACCTCCTTACCTGTCCCTTTTTTAAGAAGAATTATTTTCCAATGCTCCTCAATTTTGTTTCGCTCTTTTTTTAAAGAATTTTTTTGTCATCACCTGATGAGGGCAAATAGGCCAACTCACCAAATCTCTCGACATCCTTGTCCACCTTTCTATCCTTCCACTTAGCACAAGAAACGTGTCTCCAACGTACTCTGTAACTTCAGCAAAAATAGCTATCATCAACATGTTACTTGCACCTATCCCGAGTAACACAGGCCAAATAAGCTACTCTCCTAAACTTGTTTTTGCCCTTTCTCATCAACTCATCACTCGCCTTGTACATATGACTGGCGAAATCATCTTTTTAATGTTTTCCTCCATCTTATTACTTCAACTATTTCTTCTCTATCTCTCATATTCACGTAGTCGTCCACAACAAACCATTTCCCTCCCGTGAAACTTCACTCAAGTGGGCATCCTGAAAATTTTGAGATCCACATTCTTTTCTCCCTCCTACCGAGACTGTCACAATAGCAGCCACCGGTTGTACTGTTCTAACTCCCACAATCTTTTTGTAGACGTTTTACTAGCTTTTTCTTAAGGTCTTCTTAACCTAATACAACTCTCTACTTATTCCTTCCACCTAGATCCTCAACATTCACAATAATTACTACTGTTGAGGGCCCCTCTCGATTGGGAACCCTCTCTCTCTTTTTGAGTAAGGAATAACACGATAATTAAAATTGCATACCATAATATTAACCTTCGCGGTCAACCAGCTAATGATTTTCATCACTAAACAACCTCTTTCTACAATAGTATGTAAATAATACTAGTTCCCCATCACCCCTTCCTCCTCTCAATCACAACTTTAGGTCTGATTTCAAAAGCGGACTCCACTCCTATTTGCACACCCTATCAACCTCAGAGAAATCATAACTCTCCTTTAACAATTTTAGGCTTCAATGACTCCCCCTTAGAATCAATTGTTGCCTATCTTTAGGTATTGCCCTATTAGAAGGGCAATCACGAACAACCTGTCATTCATATATATATATATATATATATATATATATACACATTTTTTTTCGAGTGACCCGTATACTGGCATCCACCGTCTGCCTGAATATCTAATTCGATTCTTATTCCTGTCCTCTCACTCAACTTTTAGCCTCTCTATCATTTAGTTAATACCGCTAGTTTGGGACTTGAACTGACTTGTCGATTAGTCCATTTTTTCTCATCACTTGGAAGTACTTTTCTTCCAAAATCTCATCAAAATTCTACTTATTCTCACCCTCAGCTCCTCATTTCTCCGTTCACGGTTTACACACTAGAAGTGTTTAACCTCATCTATTATCCCCATAGGTCCTTCAAATTCACTTCCCACTGGACCTTCATTTGGTTCTTTCAGCCCTAATTTCATCTCGTCTACATTTTCACCAGGATCCCCCTTTTTTTTTAGATCCGACACCGCAACCTTATCATCATCAAACCATTCTTCTAAAACTAGGTAGACCAACTCTTTCTTACATTCTCTGTAACAATAGCAGGAATGTCAAGGTCACAATATATATGCCTTAGCCAACCTCAACCCACATATCTTAACCATCCTCCTAGTTCAGCCAAATCATTAAGATTCTTCTTCTACTCCTCTCGTCGACAACTTAGGCCTTCCACCAGACACTTCAAAAGTCTACAGAATCATTTTCCTAAGCTCTGATACCAACTTGTGACACCCCCAACCCTGGTGATGTCACTAGAGCTGGGTCGTCAGTCATGACTGCATTATAAACCCTGTTGATCAGAGCAATTCTAAAAAGTAACATCCTTGAATATACATAAGGTTTCACAAAAACCCATCTTTAAAAAATTTCATCGTAAAGCTCAACCCGAGCATAGCCGAATATTTACACAAAATGTCTAGTTCGCAAATACACATATCGTCGTCTTACTCTTCTGTTCACTGCTTAAGTGCCTTCTCCATCCCCTTCCTCAAAGTTTCCTCTACTTCGCCCTGACTGCCTGAAACATTACAGGTAAGGAATGAGCGTAAATCGCCCAGTAAAGATAATACGAGGAGCAACACAAACAACGTAGTAACAGCCTTGGGAGAAATAATATTAATCTCAACGATATCGAGAATTCGGAATTTCAAAGGATGACACAACATCAATTCAACGAATCAAGTCGCATATTTCCTTTTCTCTTAGCCAGACTGAGCGGCTTTAAAGCCCAACAGAACAACATTATCACCACATTTAATGAACTGTACTGACGGAACTGACTAACCGTCTACCATGCACGTGAAACATCAAATCGCCAAATTAAACATCAATAAAATACAAGCAGTTAAAATCACAATATTATAGTAAAGTCAAATGCAATGCATACACCGACTGGACTGACTGGACACAACCAACGCGATTGACTCAAACAGAGCACCCTACATCCTGTTTGCCGGTGATTACGTTTCACTGGCCCTCCTTTCACATAATGTCCTGTACTCCGGGATGTTCATCTCAGTCTCAGACAAATAAAAGAGACAGCAAGCATAAGAAGGGAACTCACGAAGAGTGTTAGTCCCGAAATCACGCTATCGTCAAAGCGCATAATACAACAACTAAACGGACTAAGGGAACTGAGTTCACCCCATGTCCACGATTCAACAAACCACTTAACAAGAAATTTTGGTCATTTATGAAACTGAGGTTCAACAAGGTAACCCAAAATCATCACTAACGCACACAGAGTAGACTAGGAAATTAGCTAGTCGAAACCACAACAACATTTCAAGACACGAGAGGTACCAGCACAACAACCACCAATACCTCATATTCACTAGAAAACATTCATCATACTTCACATCATCAATGAGGTGTATGCCACGAGGAGCAAATTTGTAGCATACAGAGAACCATACTATCCTTACATGGCTGGCTTTTAGCCGACGAGCCCAACAGCTTCAAAGCGCCGCGAGCGGGGTCACCTAAACAAATAAGACCTCACTCGTTAGTCACTGACCATCATAATAAAAAATTATTTTATTTTTATTTATCAGCTATTACAGTGTTCTACAGCGGTCGATTACTCCGACCTAACAACTAGGTCTTTAACCTAGCTGAGCACCGCACTAGTGCTGACACCCTTTAGTTAGGGATTTTAATCCCATTCCCCGCTTCTCGTTATTCTAGAATTCTCAATTAAGGCATTTTCCAAAGTTCAGAGTTCACGTGATAAAATTACCAAAATAACCCTGTCTAGTGGTAAATTACCAAAATGCCCCCGGGATCCACTATCGCTCCCATCACCTCAAATCAACTTCAAAACAACCTTACAGGTATTTGACCACCCTTTCCGGACTAAAAGTCCTTCGAAAATCTCTATCGAGAAAATTACCAAAATACCCCTCTTCGGTGGCAATTTCCCCCACGAGGGTTTCCGGCACCAAACAAATCTCAAAAGCACTTAAAAACGTTATTTTTACCCTCCCGAAGTCATTCTAAAACTAAAAAGTATTTTAAAAAATTTTCGCCCAAAAATTCCGGACGGGTGTCCAGACCGAGCGCTTAAAAGCCCATTGGCGAAAAATAGTAAACAACCTCAGAATACGCCAAAATCTTGGAAAAAAAACTTCTCAACATCTTAAGGTCCCCATAAAAGTTTCGCACCAAATCGCTCTCGTTTGATATTTTAAATTACACTGTAAAGTTTTACGGTTCTCCGTATCGATTAACCCATTTCCAGTCCTTGGAAAAATCTAGAATTTTTCCCTAATGTAGACCTCCTAAAAATACCCCGGTATTTTTTCACACTTTGGCTAAATCTGGCTCTAGCTATTTATTAAAATTTATTGAAAAACTGCTTAATTATGTTTCCACCTTTAGCGACCATTACACTTATTGTTCATGATCAACACACACTAATTCACCTTTTGCACACACACCAGTCTTCTTCAACCTCACGCCCGAACTCACGCAGCCATGAGCACCGCTCCTTTCACCCACGACTACCCCATTCTTCCTTATTTCTCTACCTAACCCATATCAAACCTCACTAATACATTACAACCACCTAAATTTCATAACCTAACCCATCTAAAACACACAAAATCACACACTTACACACACCCGAGCTGCACACACTCAAGAACACTCACTCACGCACCCCATGGCACACACTGAAACACACTCTGTCACCCCCGAATTCACCCACCTACACCTAAATCTCTCACCCAAATCACTCATACACCATGATTTTCCCCCATTACTCCACTGCCCCGAATCCATCTACACACACAAATAAACCTTCTGCGCACCACACCTAAACCCACATACCAAAACATACACACACATGTACACATAGTGAAATTTCATTTACAAGGGAAGATGGAGATTACCCTTCAACCAAAAATCTCTCAGTTTCTCTCTTAACTCTCTGCTCGAGTTCTCTGTTCTCTGTTTTGTTCACTTCTCTTCTCTTTCTGTTTTTGGTTCATTTCTTTTCTTCTTCTGTTTTTGGTTCTCTTTTCTTTTTTTTTTTTTTTTCTGTTTCGAGTATGCTTCTCTTTTTCTTTCTTTCCCTCTTCCTTTCCCGAAGCTGCCCTTCCTCTCTGTTTTTCTGCTTTCCTTCTTTACTGCTTCTTCTTCTTCTTTTTTTTGTTGCTTTCTATTTTTAGAAATATGACCGTTAATTTATTAATATAGTTCATGACTCAGCATGTAAAAGAGAATGAGGTGGTCATTGTTCATGACCTGATTTCTAAAAACTTGACACCTAAACAAAATTTTCCAAAATTGCACAATAGCCCTCCAATTTCCATATTTGCAAAACGGCCACGCAAGTTTCAAAATTTGTATTTTCGACCCCTTGACTTTCAAAAATTACAACTTAATCCCAAAATCACCCTATCCCCTCATTCCACTTCCTGACACCTAATTAACGTTAATATGACACTACTTTATATAAATAATCCCCGTTAATTAATCAACTTAGCGTTAAAATTTTTTTTTGATACATTCGGGGTATCACAAGTAACATGGGGTTTACTACTGCGTACTAGGCCAAAATCTCAACCTTATACTGAAACATCAAATAAATCGTCCAAAACCTGATACACGCTCTCAAAGTCTGATCTTAATCACAGATTATCTTAGTCTCAAGAGTCTACAAAAACTCATACTTAAGCTCTAAGTACCACAAGACCGTATTGCTTCGTTACCAACATATTAGGGCAAATGGAACTTGAAAATCCTAATAATATTAGGTAAATACACGTACATAACATATTGTCAATTTCAAAATCATTTAAGGATAGAACACAGTAAAATTCTGATAAAAAGATTAAGTATGAATGGAAATTATAGCATGTTGACATTGTGGAACATATTAAACAAACCCCAATCACAAAGAAACAATGATAATTATAAAACAAAACATCTAACATTAATAACAACAAACAACTATCTCAATCAGACATTTAGGGAATAGATAATAACAATAATCGCAACCGCATGACAAAAATGCAAAAATCTTGAAAGAAATAGTACATATTGGCTCTCGAGATTCACAATGCAAATATATGACATTCTGGAAAGGTGACCAGTATAGAAATAATTGTGTAGGTATGACGAAGCAAGGTCAACCCAATGACTCAAAGTAAATATGATTAGTAGGGGTTATTGGTCCTTAATAAGATTTGTAGCTTCCTCGTGGCCAGTGGGTCTGATATTATTCTACGAAGTTGAAATAGATTTGAAAGAAGCTGATACATATCCCAGAAAAGGGATAAAATGACTCAATAAGAAGGATATCTTCTCTGAACTTTTAGACCAAGTTAGCATTCAATTAATTCACAATTGAACTCAACACAAAAAGGAATGAAGGAGATGATAAGACATGATTCCACACTTCTTATCGTACTCTCAAAGCAACTTCCAGACTTAATACCACTCACTTTCCAAAAGCACCATTCTCATAAACCAAATCACTAACTTAAACTACTACTCATACCTTATCAACTTTCAAACATCAGTAAGGTTTCCCTTATGACTCACTTGTACCATATCAAAATGGGTTTCACAACTCAAAATCCAAGGATAGAAATCCTTACCTCGGGTTTGGATAGAAATCCTTACCTAGATCCGATGCCATTCGAACCGGATAATCTTCTTCTTTAGCTTAAACGAAAGAATCCAATAATCAGAATATTATTTATACCGCGATAATATAAACCCGACACTAACTCACTCCTACTCCCATAATGACCCGCTCATCGGCTGCATAAATTTACCAAAATACCCTGCACGTGTAAAATTACCAAAAACACCCCTGAATACCTAAACCATCACAACACCCCTTAGCTTGTTGTAAGTAAAATAATCAAAAATATTCTGGAATTCTCCTTAGATCTTGGGTACCATTTCCTTGCGAACTGATGTTCTGGCTCTCTCGAGAATTTGAGTCATTCGAATTCACTCTTCTAAACTCCCTTGAATTCTTTGCATCGTCGCTCGTGTGGAGTGTGCTCTCGAGTTTTCTCGACAAGCGACTTCACTAGATAGTTTTATTAGCATTTTAGCTTAGCTAAATCATAGAATATTGACTTCTATTTCCGTAATCACATTGTGTTTCTAGTATAAAAATAGTCTTTTCATTTGATAGTTTGAGTCTAAGACCAATAAATTCTCCAGTCCAATCCCATTTGACTCCGATCTAATTACCAGTCTGGTCCAGTAAGGTTTAACCTGGGTTATGATTCTTTACCCTCTATAAAAAGGGTCACTTGGCTAGTTAGAAGGGGCAGCAAAATCTAGGAGAAGGGTGGCTAGATCACAAATCTTGAATTCCGATATTGAGCCTTTTCAAAAACTTTTAAAAGCCATAACATGCACATTTGATATTCGATTTAGGCAATTCTTGAGCCTAAACTAAATATTTTTTGAGAGCTACAACTTCACAGTAGAAGTCGAATCCGTTTGAGATCGTCTTCTTGCTCTAAATAAGATTTTTTAGTCAGTAGATTCCCTTTCTAGTGTTTTTGGTTGTCTAGTTTTAATTTGCTCATATGCTATCCGATTTAGGTGATTCATGAGCTAAATCACTTATATTTTTTACAGCAATAAACTTGTAGAAGAGGTTGAATTCATTAGAGATCATCTTCATGTCCAGAACAAAACAACGTTTTTCTAAAGTGGGGCAGATTTCTTTTCCAGGTTTTCGACCAGCCTTAACATGCTCATTGGTTATCCGGTTTAGACGATTCAAAGGCCTAAACAACATGTCTTTTTGAGAGCTACAAATACAACTTTGTAGAAAGAATCAAATCTGTTTGAGATGGTCTTCAGGCCAGAAATAACAAGGGCAGATCGTTGTTCTTAGTTTATTTTTATGTCAAATTGATTCTCGGATCAACCAACTGGACAATCCGGACCGAGGTATGATTCCATCCCTAGTTTTTAGTATTTTTTCAGATTATAAGAGCTTAGATTGTTTTCCCTCGCCACGACCAGATCCCAGTTTCAATATAAAAAATTCAAAGTCTTTCAATTTGTTTAGAGTTCTAGACCGATAGAAGAACGGCCAACTTAGCATTCTGGGTCAGTTCGAATAGAAAAAGTCGAGTCATCATAAGAGCCAAATACCGAGATCTAGGTCACCTCCCGTAGGGCCCGTTCGAACTACAGTAGTTTAGATTCCGATTAGTCCAATCGGCTATGTAGGCCACTTGACCCCAGTTGTCGAGTTCAAGCCAAAACAATAAGAGTTAACTTAAGGTGAGTCTTGTTGCTTTATGCACGGTACTTGTTCTCTAGGCCAATAATCGTTAAAAACAAAGTGGAGACCGAAAGGGTGTGGCGGGTCCCTAGCCCCTTCCCGTTGCGTAACTTAGTCCCCAGACCCCTCTCTTGGTTTTGATAGACACGTCGTCCTTTTCGACACATTTAGAATCATTTTAGGGGTTTTTTCTTATTTTTGCTGATTTAAATTAAATAAGACGGCGATCCATAAAATCCTAGGGTATTTCTCCGAGGCGGTGCGCCATAATAGTCTTATCCTTAAATCATGTGCTTATGTCAACGCTTAAAATCCTTGAACTCTAAAGGTAAGTACATGGGGTCCACTACTGCATTCTCGGCCAAAATCTCAACCTCATACTGAAACATCAAATAAATTGTCAAAACCCGATACACGCTCTCAAAGTCTGATCTCAATCACAGATTATCTTTGTCTCAAGAGCCCACAAAAACTCATACTTAAGCTCTAAGTACCACAAGACCGTATTGCTTCGTTACCAACTCATTAGGGCAAGTGGAACTTGCAAATCCTAATAATATTAGGTAAATACAAGTACATAACATATTGTCAATTTCAAAATCATTTGAGAATAGAACACAGTAAAATTCTGATAACAAGTTTAAGTATGAATGGCAATTATAACATGTTAACATCATGGAACATATTGAACAAACCCCAATCACAAAGAAATAATGACAATCGTACAACAAAACATCTAATGTTAATAACAACAGACAACTATCCCAATCAAGCATTTAGGGAACATATAATAACAATAATCGCAACTGCACGTCCAAAATGTAAAAATCTCTTAAGAAATTATACCTGTTGGCTCTCAAGATTCACAATGCAAATGTACGACATTCTGGAAAGGTGACGCGTAAGGAAATAACGGTGTAGGTATGACGAAGCAAGGTCATCCCAATGACTCGAAGTAAATATGATTAGTAGGGGTTATTAGTCCTTAATAGGATTCGTAGCTTCCTCGTGGCCAGTGGGACAGATACTATTCCACCAAGTTCAAATAGATTTGAAAGAAGCTGATACATATATCCTAGAAAAGGTTTAAAATGACTCAATAAGAATGACATCTTCTCCGAACTCTCAGAGCAAGTCAACATTCAATTAAGTCGCACTCGAACTCAGCACGGAAAGGAATGAATGAAATGATAAGGCAGGATTCACACTTCTTATCGTACTCTCAAACCAACTTTCAGACTTAACACCAATCACTTTTCCGAAGCACCATTCTCACAAACCAAATCACTAACTTTAACTACTACTCGTACCTTACCAACTTAAAAACATCAGTTAGGTTTCTCTTGTGACTCACTTGTACCACATCAAAACGGGTTTCACAACTCAAAATCCTAGGATGCTCTCCCTGCTATGCTACCTTATTAATCTGTTGTTACGTTCTCACATAATCGGATACCAATACTCTTAATACCGCAAGACCGAGTTGCTCTGATACCAACTGTAACGACCAAGAAATCCAGAGCTCCATCGCCCTCAACTCCCAAAGCGTTAACCTACCACATCAATTCCCATCACATTAAACGTTGTTCTGTTACAAACTTCAGAGCCTTCAACAAATAACATTAACAAAAATTTCTCAAAAAATAAAATGTTATGCAAAAGAAACTTCAAACTTAAACATACGTTCTTTACTGAACAAGTTAATAGTTATGACCCACGCGTGGGTCGTAGTACCTAAAAAATAGTGGTAGGCAGTCTAGAATCTCACTCAGGCTCTGAACGCATTCGCAAGCAATCTATTGGTGATTATTACCTGCGAAGAGAATCAAATGAGCGTGAGCATTCGAGAGCTCAGTAAGGTCGCTCAGAGAACAAAGGAAGGAATCACCGCACGATGTAAGATTCAATTCCAGGATAACTTTTCAAAAAATTTCAAAACAAGTACAGATTGTTCAAGGAGAATATGGGGAAAGATTGCAAACAATCACACATAGTTTGGCAACGATATAGGGACGAGTCTCAACTCAATCATGTTCGATCAAATATCCAACACAATCATTTTAAAATATTTTCAAAACAATCATAATAAGATACAATGTAAACACATTCCAAAGACATTGACTATGAGCAGAGGCAAAGCCACACATGCAATGCACAACACAGTACCAGGCATAATGAACGATAACTAGTGCATCAAGATACTAGCCTGCGTTTCACGCAGGAACATACCGTCCTTATTACGCCTGTCACAGAACAAATTCCCATGTCAATATACAGAAGACGACAATGATGGAATCAAAAAAAATCCAATGCTCGGCATGCAATAAGAAATAAGCATCGACATGAATTCAAATAACCGATTAAGGCTCAATTTTAGGTTTTTAATGGCGAATAAATTTGCTGACATCAATTGATCACTCAGAGTTCAAGCATAGCCACAAATGAATCAAAAGAACAAATACGACCGAATCGATGGATTTGAGGTTCAGATTTAAATCCTTACCTCAAGGTTTGGATAGAAATCCTTACCTAGATCCGATGCCATCCGAACCGGATAATCTTCTTCTTTAGCTTAAACGAAACAACAATAATTAGAATATTGTTTATACCGCAATAATATAAACCCAACACTAACTCACTCCTACTCCCACAATGACTTGCTCACCGGGTATGTAAATTTACCAAAATTCCCGGCACGCGTACAATTACCAAAAATACCCCTCGAATACCTAAACCACCACAACACTCCTTAGCTTGTTCTAAGTAAAATAATCAAGATATTCTGGTATTCTCTTTTGAGCTTGCGTGCCATTTCTTGCAAACTGATATTCTGGCTCTCTCGAGAATCGGAGTCATTCGAATTCACTCTTCTAAAGTCCCTTGCATTCTTTGCATCGTCGATCATGCGGAGAGTGCTCTCCAGTTTTCTCGACAAGCGGCTCCTCTAGATAGATTTATTAGCTTTTTAGCTTAGTTAAATGATATAGGATTGTCTCCCACTCCCGCAATCACAATTTGTTTCTAGCAAAAAGTAGTCTTTTTCATTTGATAGTTCGAGTCTAAGACCAATAAATTGTCATGTCCAGTCACATTTGACTCCGAACTAGTTAGCAGTCTGGTCCGGTAAGGTTTAACCTAGGTTATGATTCTTTACCCTCTACCAAAAGGGTCATTTGGCTGATTAGAAGGGGGAGGAAACTCTAGGAGAAGGGTGGCTAGATCTCGAATCCTGAATTCCCGTATTTAGCCTATACCATAACTTTGACAAGCCATAACTTGCAAATTCGATATTCGATTTAGGCAATTCTTGAGCCAAAATTGAATATTTTTTGAGAGCTACAACTTCACTGAATAAGTCGGATACGTTTGAGATCGTCTTCGGGCTCCAAATAGCATTTTTTAGTCAGTAGATTCACATTCTAGTGTTTTTGGTGGTCTAGTAGTCATTTGCTCATATGCTATCCGATTTAGGCGATTCATGAGCTAAATCACTTATATTTTTGACAGCTATAATCTTGGGGAAGAGGTTGAATTCATTAGGGATCATCTTCAGGTCAAGAACAAAACAACGTTTTTTTAAAGTGGGCAGATTTCTTTTCTAGGTTTTTGACCAGTCTTGACATGCTCATTTGTTATTCGGTTTAGACGATTCAAAGGCCTAAACAACATGTCTTTTCGAGAGCTGCAAATACAACTTTGTAGAAAGAGTCAAGTCTATTTGAGATGGTCTTCAGGCCAGAAATAACAAGGGCAGATTGTTGTTCTTAGTTTTTTTTATGCGAAATTGATTCTCGGATCAACCAACTGGACAATCCAGACCGACGTATGATTCTATCTCCTTATTTTCAGTATTTTTATTTCTAGATTATAAGAGCTTAGAATATTTTCCCTCAACATGACCAGATCCCAATTAAAATATAAAAATTCAAAGTCCTACAACTTGTTTAGTGTTCTAGACATCTAGAAGAGCGGCCAACTTAGCGTTCTGGGTCTGTTCGAATAGAAAAAGTTGAGACATCATAAGAGTCAATATCAAGATCTAGGTCGCTCCCGAAGGGCCTGTTTGAACTACAGTAGTTTTGATTCTAATTAGTCCGATTGGCTACGTAGGCCACTTGACCCCGGTTATCGAGTTCAAGCGAAAACAATAAGAGTTAACTTAGGGTGAGTCTCGTTTCATTATGCACGGTACTTGTTCTCTAGGCCAATAATCGTTAAAAACAAAGTGGAGACCGAAAGGGTGTGGCGGGTTCCCGTTGCGTAACATAGTCCCCAGACCCCTCTCATGGTTTTGATAGACTTGTCATCCTTTTGGACACATTTAGAATCATTTAAGGGTTTGTTTTTCTTATTTTTCCTAATTTAAATTAAATAAGATGGCGATCCATAAAATCTTAGGGTATTTCTCCGAGGCTGTGCACCATAATAGTCTTATCCTTCAGTCATGTGCTTCTGACAACGTTTAAAATCCTTGAACTCTAAAGGTAAGTAAAATGGGGTCTATTACTGCATACTCGGCCAAAATCTCAACCTTATACTGAAACATCAAATAAATTGTCAAAACCTGATACACCCTCTCAAAGTCTGATCTCGATCACAGATTGTCTTTGTCTCGAGAGCCTACAAAATCTCATGCTTAAGCTCTAAGTACCACAAGACCGTATTGCTTTGTTACCAACATAATTGGGTAAGTGGAACTTGCAAATCCTATTAATATTAGGTAAATACACGTACATAACATATTGTCAATTTCAAGATCATATGAGAATAGAACACAGAAAACTTGAGATAGTAAGATTAAGTATGAATGGCAATTATAACATGTTAACATCGTGGAACTTATTAAACAAACCCTAATCACAAAGAAACAATGACAATTGTACAACAAAACATCTAACGTTAATAACAACGAACAACTATCTCAATCAAGCATTTTGGGAACATATAATAACAATAATTGCAACCGCACGACCAAAATGCAAAAATCTCTTAAGAAATCATACATGTTGGCTCTCAAGATTCACAATGCAAATGTACATCATTCTGGAAAGGTTACCAGTACAAAAATAACGGTGTAGGTATGACGAAGAAAGGTCAACCCAATGACCCGAAGTAAATATGATTAGTAGGGGTTAGTGGTCCTTAATAGGATTCGTAGCTTCCTCGTGGCCAGTGGGTCAGATACAATTCCACCATGTTCAAATAGCTTTGAATGAACCAGACACATATCCTAGAAAAAAGGGATAAAATGACTCAATAAGAATGACATCTTCTCCGAACTCTCAGAGCAAGTCAACTTTCAATTAAGTTGCAATTGAACTCAACATGGAAAGGTATGAACGAGATGATAAGGCAGGATTCACACTTCTTATCGTACACTCAAACCAACTTTCAGACTTAACACCAATCACTTTTCCGAAGCACCATTCTCATAAACCAAATCACTAACTTTAACTACTACTCGTACCTTACCAACTTTTAAACATCAGTAAGGTTTCCCTTGTGACTCACTTGTACCACAACAAAACAGGTTTCACAACTCAAAATCAGAGGATGCTCTCCCGGCTATGCTACCATATTAGTCTCTTGTTACGTGCCCACAGAATCGGATACCTATACTCTTAATACCGCAAGACCGAGTTACTCTCATACCAACTGTAACGACAAAAAAATCCAGAGCTCCATCGCCCTCAACTCCCAGAGTGTTAACCTACCACATCAATTCCCATCACATCAAATGTTGTTCTGTTACAAACCTCAGAGCCTCCAACAAATAACATTAACTAAAAATTCTTGAAAAATAAAATGTTCTACAAAAGAAACTTCAAACATAAACTGACGTTCTTTACTGAACAAGTTAACAGCTATGACCCACGTGTGAGTCGTAGTACCCAAAAATTAGTGGTAGGCTTTCTATAATCTCACTCAGGCTCTGAACGCATTCGCAAGCAATCTATTGGTGATCATTACCTACAGAAGGGAATCAAATAAGGGTGAGCATTCGAGAGCTCAGAGAACAAAGGAAGGAATCACCGCACGATGTAAGATTCAATTCAAGGATAACTTTTCAAAAAATTTCAAAACAAGTACAGATAGTTCAAGGAGAATATGGGGAAAGATTGCAAACAATCACACATAGTTTGGCAACGATATAGTGACGAGTCTCAACTCAATCCTGTTCGATCAAATATCCAACACAATCATTTTTAAATGTTTTCAAAACAATCATAATAAGATACAATGTAAACACATTCCAAAGATATTGACTATGAGTAGAGGCAAAGCCACACATGCAATGCACAACACAGTACCTAGGCATAATGAACGATAACTAGTGCATCAAGGTACTAGCCTGCGTTTCACGCAGGAACATACTGTCCTTATTACGCCTGTCACAGAACAGATTCTCGTGTCAATATACAGAAGACGACAATAACGGAATAAAAAAAAATCCAATGCTCAACATGCAATAAGAAATGAGCATCGACGTGAATTCAAATAACCGATTAAGGCTCAATTTTAGGTTTTTAATGGCGAATAAATTTGCTGACATCAATTGATCACTCAGAGTTCAAGAATAGCCACAAACGAATCAAAAGAACAAATACGACCGAATCGATGGATTTGAGGTTCAGATTTAAATCCTTACCTCAAGGTTTGGATAGAAATCCTTACCTAGATCCGATGCCATCCGAACCGGATAATCTTCTTCTTTAGCTTAAACGAAACAACAATAATTAGAATATTGTTTATACCGCAATAATATAAACCCAACACTAACTCACTCCTACTCCCACAATGACTTGCTCACCGGGTATGTAAATTTACCAAAATTCCCGGCACGCGTACAATTACCAAAAATACCCCTCGAATACCTAAACCACCACAACACTCCTTAGCTCGTTCTAAGTAAAATAATTAAGATATTCTGGTATTCTCTTTAGAGCTTGCGTGCCATTTCCTTGCGAACTAATATTCTGGCTCTCTCGAGAATTGGAGTCATTCGAATTCACTCTTCTAAAGTCCCTTGCATTCTTTGCATCGTCGATCATGCGGAGAGTGCTCTCCAGTTGATGATGCGGAAAATGGTTCGATGCTACGTGGAGGTGCCACAAAGGATGCGGTCTGAGTCAGCTTCCAGGTAGGCAACGCGGGAGACAGCAAGGACGGCGTAAGGGCCGAGGGCAAGGCTCCCCAGACAGGTCGTGAGGGCTGGCAGCACTGCGCAGGCAGGGTGACGATGAACAGGACCGACAGTCTACAGTCCGTGACAAGGGTGCAGCGTCGAGGGTCCGGAGACGGGAGTCCAAGTGTGTTTCTCTCACTAGAATTCCAGAGAGAATGTCGTTTTAGAGAGAGAAAGTGAAGAGTCCAAAAATGAGAAAAGATCTTTGAAAAAGCTCCAAAGTCCACTATTTATAGGCAAAAATGTGCATGTGTCATAAGTTGACATGTGTCACCCCCTGGGAACGACACGTCGCCAGGGGGCCAAAGCACTGATCCTCCGTTAGGACTGTCGGTCCCTAAGTTCGTGCTGCCCTGCCCTTGCAACGTCTCTCTGCCTGTCTGAGGAGACTGATCATGCCGCGGTAGCATGGTCAGAGTAGCCCGTTGCCCCAGCCTCCAGTCCAAGCCCTTACTGAATCCCACAGGCCTGGCAGCGGTGGGGAAGACCCGACGCCCAGCTGCCAGGTGGACTAGGCAAGATGCCCTTCCGAAGACCTGCTCCCATCTCGGAGTGACCCGGGGGTCATAGTCCTTAGGGGTGCCGACGCGAGCCCCCAGTGCCAGAGCACGTAGGCCAGTCACGCAGGCACCCTGGCGGAGATAGTGTCCTGGAGGAGTCGCCTATCCCGTAAGCATATAACATGATTGTGGCGCATAGGCGCGGTGCCTACAGCACGAGACATTAATTGTGGCGCATGGGCACTGTGACAACTGTCGCGAGTCCTTACCTGGTGCCGGGGTATTGTAATGTGACAGAGAGCGTCAGTGGTCGTTGCGTGGATGGCGCGCGACTGTGAGCGACGGTCGTCATGGCGACAGAGCGGCCACAAGCGACGGTCGTCGTGACTACGAGCGACAGTCATCGCGACGACGGAACACGGCCGAGAGCGACGGTCGTCGTGACTATGGCGGAGCGCGGTCGCGAGCGACGGTCGTCGTGATTATGGCGGAGCGTGGCCGCGGGCGATGGTCATCGCGACGAAGGAACACGCCGAGAGTGACGGTCGTCGCGACCACAGCAGAGCGAGGTTGCGAACGACGGTCGTCGGTCGTCGATCGTCAAGGCAGGTGGCCGACCCCTAAGGGTGGCCGACCCCTTGGGATGGCCGACCCCCAAGGGTGGCCGACCCCTTGGGTCGAAGGAACGCCGAGGTCGCTTCACGAGCGGTTCACGTGACTTGGGCATGCATTGCTTTGACCGGCTCTTGAGCGTTGAAAAGTTGACCGCTGACTGGGTGATGTGTCGTGCAAAGTGGGTCCCTTAATGGGTCCTGGGGTGTGACCAGAATAGGGTAAGAACATAAGCCCCCTGCGTGTGGCGCGCGCGGAGGGGCAACCCGAGCGGGCGTTGCACGCATGAACGATGTGGTTACAGCCCATCCTGCTGCGGGGGCCAGGGTCCCTGGTGATGGAGCCGGCGATGACGCTAAGCCCGTGTAGCAGTTTGATTGAGCTGGCGATGGCGCTAGCCCGTGATGGCGCTCAGCCCATTCCGCAGTTTGATTGAGCCAGCGATGGCGCTCAGCCCATGCCGTAGTTTGATTGAGCCGGCGACGGCATACTGCCCGTCCCGCAGTTTGATTGAGCCGGCGACGGCACGAAGCCCGTCTCGTAGTTTGATTGAGCCGGTGATGGCATATAGCCCGTCCCGCAGTTTGATTGAGCCGGCGATGGCACGAAGCTCGTCCCGCAGTTTGATTGAGCCGGCGATGGCGCTAGCCCGTGATGGCGCTCAGCCCATGCCGCGGTTTGATTGTGCCGGCGATGGCGCTAGCCCGTGATAGCGCTCAGCCCATGCCGCAGTTTGATTGAGCCGGCGATGGCGTTCAGCCCATGCCACAGTTTGATTGAGCCGGCGATGGCGCTAGCCCGTGATGGCGCTCAGCCCATGCCACAGTTTGATTGAGCCGGCGATGGCGCTAGCCCGTGATGGCGCTCAGCCCATGCCGCAGTTTGATTGAGCCGGCAACGGCATACAGCCCGTCCCGCAGGGAGCAGTCCTCGTGCCGGAGCACTACGAGCGGAGCCCCCAGAATGCCGCACACTCTGGAGAGTGGGTTGAAGATCTTCCATGCCCATGGCGGGGGCGCATGGTGTGGTGAACGGGTGTTATGCCCGGAGGCTTGTAACATGGTCGTGGTGCATGGACATGGCGACGATTGTCGCGGGGACAATACTTGGTGCCGGAGCACATGTCATGAAATTGGTGCGGCGACGAACGTCGCGAAGCAATACTTTGTGCCGGGGCACATGTGATAAGAATGGCGCATGGGTGCGGCGACGAAGGTCGCGGAGCATATACTTGGTGCCGTGGGCACGTATGATGAGAATGGCGCACGGGCGCGGCGACGAACGTCGCGGAGCTAAAGTTGGTGCCGGGGGCACGCATGATGAAGATGGCGCACGGACGTGGCGACGAACGTCGCAGAGCTAAAGTTGGTGCCGGGGGCACGCATGATGAGAATGGCGCACGGGCGCGGCGACGAACGTCGTGGAGCTATACTTGGTGCCGGGGGCACGTATCATGAAAATGGCGCATGGGCGCGGCGACGAACGTCGCGGAGCTAAAGTTGGTGCCGGGGGCACGTATCATGAAGATGGCGCAGGGGCGCGACGACGAATGTCGCGGAGCTAAAGTTGGTGCCGGGGGCACGCATGATGAGAATGGCGCATGGGCGCGGCGACGAACGTCGCGGAGCAATACCTGGTGCCTGGGGCACGCATCATAAGCATGGCACCAGGGCGCGGCGACGACTGTCGCGGAGCAATACCTGGTGCCTGGGGCACGCATCATAAGCATGGCGCCAGGGCGCGGCGACGACTGTCGTGGAGCAATACTTAGTGATGTCGTCATGGCAATTGTGCACGGTCGGTGACGAGCATCAAGTGACCATTGGCATTGAGCGCGCGTTGTAGAGAGCGCGATGAGTTGGCACGGGCGACGTGGTTCGAGGAGATGGCACGCGGGCGACGGGGCCTGTCGCGGAGCTGTCATGTGAATGCGTGCGACGAAGGTCGTAGAGGTGGCGCGCGGGCGACGAGAGTCGCGGAGTTGGAGGGCCTGCGACGAGAGTCGCAGAGCTGTCATGCGGACGCGGGGGACGAAGGTCGCAGAGATGGCACCCGGGCGACAAGAGTCGCGAAGGAGCGCGGGTGACGGGAGCACGGAGCTGTAGCACGGACGCGAGCAACAAATGTGTGAGGGCGATGAGAGTTGTAGAGCCGGCGCGCGGACGCAAGTGACACGGGCGACAAGAGTTGCGAAAGGTGCGCACGGCGTTGGTGGCGGGGGTCCGCATGGAATGTATGCACGGCGCTGGCGACGTGGGTCGCGAAGACGGCGCCCGGGTGACTAGCGATGAGGGTCGCGGAGATAGCCCCCAGGCGATGGGCAACGAGTGTTGCGGAAGGTGGGCATGGTGCTGGCAACGGGCGTCGCGGAAGGCGCCCGGGTGACGAGCGATGAGGGTCGCAGAGATGGCGCCCGGGTGACGGGCAACTGGGATCGCGGAGACAGCCCCCGGACTACTGGCAACGAGGTTTGCAGGAGGTGCGCACGGCGTTGGTGACGAGGGTCGTAGAGATGGCACCCAGGCGACGAGGACGAGGGTCACGGAGACAGCCCTCGGGCGACGGGCAACGAGGGTTGCGGGAGGCGGCCCCCGGGCGACGGGCGTCGCGGAGACGGCGCCCGGGCGACGAGCGACGAGTGTTGCGAAGACGGCGCCCGAGCGACGTGCAACTGGGGGTCACGAAGTCGGTGCCCGGGCGATGGGCAGCGGGCCAAAGGTGTGGCGCTGTGGCTGTGGAGGCTGAATGCGATGTTGCCTTGTGAAAATGGTGGGTGCTTTTGTTAGCGTTGTGAAAATGGTGAAAATGTATTTTTCAAACCAAAAAAAGCAGTGAAACTAAAACAAAAAAGGGGAGGGGGGTCGCACAAAGTGGGTCCGCTAGTGGGCCCTTGATTGCAACCAGAATAAGTTGGGAACATAGCCCCCTGCGTGCGGGGAGGGGCAACCCGAGCAGGCGCCGCACGCATAAACACATAGTAAGATGTTGATGTCGTTTGGCCGAAAAGTTGTTGACATCGTCTTTGAGTGACGAAGGTGGCCGACGAGGGTCGCGGAGACAGCCCCCTGGCAGCAAGGGGCACGGAGACAGCGCCCGGACGACAAGCGACGAGGGTCGCGGAGACAGCCCCTGGGCAACGGCGTCGCGGAAACGGCGCCTCGGGCGACAAGCAACGAGTGTTGCGAAGACGGCGCCTGGGCGACGGGCAACCGGGGGTCGCAGAGTCGACGCCCGGGCTCTGGGCAACGAGTGTTGCGGAAGGCGGCGCCCAAGCGACGCAAAGAGGAAGTCCGGGTGACGGGCGCCGTAGAGATGAAGTCTGGGCGACAAGGGTCGCGGAGACGATTTCGGGCGATGGGCGTCGAGGAGGTGAAGTCCAGGCGACAGGCGCATGTGCGCGAGCGATGCACAGCGGTCAAGGTTGGAAAAAAAGAAAAAAAAATTTGGCCTTGGCTTTGGGGATGTGCGGGAAAAAAGGAAAAAAGAAAGAAGATGGAGAGGATGGCGCGGCGGCGGCAGGCTGCCATGGCCGGTCATGGGGCGGGGGAGAGGAGAGAGGTAGGGTGGGGCCGGGGGGGGTCGGGGTAGCAGGGGGGTCGGTGGGGTGGTGGGGTCGCGGCAGCAAGGGCCTGCCATGGCCGGACGTGGGGCTTGCGGGTGCGAGGAAAAGGGAGAGGGAGAGAGGCCGATGGGGGGGGTCGGCGGGGTTGGGGGTCGGTGGAGCAAGGTGGTCGGCAGGGTAGTGGGGTCGGCCAGGTGGGTTGCGGGGAGGGGCCGAAGCAGAGAAAAAAAGACGAAGGGAAAGAGAAGTCGCCGGCGGCCATGGCGCCGTGGGGCTTACGGGTTCGGGGAAGAGGAGAGAGAGAGAGAGGCCGAGGGGGGGGTCGGCCAAGGGGCCGAGGGGGGTCGGCGGGGTGGGGGGGTCGGTGGAGCAAGGTGGTCGGTGGGGTAGGGAGGCCGAACTGCCGTCGGCGGCGCGAGGCAGGTGCGGCGCTAGGAGAAGAGAGAAAGAGAATGGAAATTAGGGTTGGGGAAATTAGGGTTGGGTCAGGTCGGGTCAACGGGCGGGGCGGGTTGACCCGTTGAAGCTGAATAAAAATGGAGGGAAAACGGGCCGAAGCAGGCGCGGGTCGGGGCCCTCGGGGTTCGGGTTCTGCCCACCTGGATGTTTTGATTGTTTTACTTTGAAATTGAAATTGATTTTCGATTCGATTTTTTTTTTTTAGCCTATAAAAGGAGCAAGAGAGGGGATGCAAAATTTTGGGGAAGAACAATTTTGAGGGAAAAGGGAGAGAAAGAGGGAGGTTGGGGATTGATTAAAAGTTTCGTGGGAAATTTTCTAAGTGTTGGAGAGAGCACCGGAGGGTGAAAAAAAATTTTGTGAAAATTTTTCTAAGTGTAGAATGAGGGTGATGACCCGACCGCGAAAAATGGAAAAATGTTTCTAAGTGTTGAAGAGTGACAAGAGCGACGAGCGAAGTCGCGGGGGTGATGACCTGACCGCGAAAAATGAAGAAATTTTTCTAAGTGTCGAAGAGAGGGGAGGGTGCCGAGCGAAGTCGCGAGGGTGATGACCCGACCGCGAAAAATGAAGAAATTTTTCTAAGTGTCGAAGAGAGGGGAGGGTGCCGAGCGAAGTCGCGGGGGTAATGACCCGACCGCAAAAAATGAAGAAATTTTTCTAAGTGTCGAAGGGAGGGGAGGGTGCCGAGCAAAGTCGCGGGGATGATGACCCGACCGCGAAAAATGAAGAAATTTTTCTAAGTGTCGAAGGGGGGGAGGGTGCCGAACGAAGTCGCGGGGGTGATGACCCGACCGCGAAAAATGAAGAAATTTTTCTAAGTGTCGAAGGGAGGGGAGGGTGCCGAGCGAAATCGCGGGGGTGATGACCCGACCGCGAAAAATGAAGAAATTTTTCTAAGTGTCGAAAGGAGGGGAGGGTGCCGAGCGAAGTCGCGGGGGCGATAACCCAATCGCAAAAAATGAAGAAATTTTTCTAAGTGTCGAAGAGGGGGGAGGGTGCCGAGCGAAGTCGCGGGGGTGATGACCCGACCGCAAAAAATGAAGAAATTTTTCTAAGTGTCGAAGACGGAAAGTGGAGCTCGGCGGTGGGTTGGCATCGACGACCGACTAAGTGACCGAGGCACGGGTGGGTTGGCAAGATGTGTTGCATGCTTGCCCCGCGAGGTCGCACTGCCCAAGGGGGATGTCGGCTGACGGAGTTGGGACTTAGTAGCGTGGCTCGAGCCACCCCGCGCACCACGTATCAAGTCGCTGCAATGAGAGGCATGCAGAAGGGGTAGGGAGCTTGGCTTGTTTGGGGTAGGCAAGGGGTGAAGCCCCCAATGAAGTGAGACATAACACCAAGGGTGGTGCCAGTAGAACAATGTTAGCTTGAATATTCTCCAAGACTGGAAATGATGGCCTCTTGGATGGCTGGGTAGAGGATGTGATCGGTAGTTCTAGTAGCCATACGTTGCTGAGGCATGGTTACGTGAGTGTGTCAGGCAAGGAATGAACTGCACTGTTGGTAGTCCTCATAGCCCTCCGCTGCACATGCATGGTGCCTGAGTCTGGAAGATATGCAGACTGCAACACGATGCTCACCTCCCCAGCGGAGTCGCCAAAATGATGATGCGGAAAATGGTTCGATGCTACGTGGAGGTGCCTTAAAGGATGCGGTCTGAGTCAGCTTCCAGGTAGGCAACGCGGGAGACAGCAAGGACGGCGTAAGGGCCGAGGGCAAGGCTCCCCAGACAGGTCGTGAGGGCTGGCAGCGCTGCGCAGGCAGGGTGACGTTGAACAGGACCGACAGTCTACAGTCCGTGACAAGGGTGCAGCGTCGAGGGTCTGGAGACGGGAGTCCAAGTGTGTTTCTCTCACTAGAATTCCAGAGAGAATGTCGTTTTAGAGAGAGAAAGTGAAGAGTCCAAAAATTAGAAAATATCTTTAAAAAAGCTCCAAAGTCCACTATTTATAGGTAAAAACGTGCATGTGTCATAAGTTGACATGTGTCACCCCCTGGGAACGACACGTCGCCAAGGGGCCAAAGCACAGATCCTCCGTTAGGACTGCCTATCCCTAAGTTCGTGCTGCCCTGCCCTTGCGACGTCTCTCTGCCTGTCTGAGGAGACTGATCATGCTGCGGTAGCATGGTCAGAGTAGCCCGTTGCCCCAGCCTCCAGTCCAAGCCCTTACTGAATCCCACAGGCCTGGCAGCGGTGGGGAAGACCAGACGCCCAGCTGCCAGGTGGACTAGGCAAGATGCCCTTCCGAAGACCTGCTCCCATCTCGGAGTGACCCAGGGGTCATAGTCCTTAGGGGTGCCGACGCGAGCCCCCAGTGCCAGAGCACGTAGGCCAGTCACGCAGGCACCCTGGCGGAGATAGTGTCCTGGAGGAGTCGCCTATCCCGTAAGCATATAACATGATTGTGGCGCATAGGCGCGGTGCCTACAGCACGAGACATTAATTGTGGCATTAGTGTCGGGAGCACGTATCAATACTTAGTGCATCAATACTTAGTGCAGGGGGCATGTATCATTAGCTGGGCGCAAGGGCGCGGCGACGACTGTCGCGGAGCAATACTTAGGATAGTGTGCTGCCGTCGTGACGATTGCGCACTGTCGGCGACGAGCGCCAAGTGATTATCGGTGTTGAGCGCGGATGGTAGAGAGCGTGATGAGTGATGTCGGGGGTTTAGGAATGACTCTTGCAAGGCAAAAGGGTGGCCGACCCCCTTGATGAAGGGGTGGCCGACCCTTTGGGTTGGAAGGGGGGCCGACCCCTCACAACAACGGGGGGTAGTCGACCCCCTAAAGAAAAGGGTGGCCGACCCCCTTAGGAAGGGGTGGCCGACCCCCTTAGAAAAGGGGTGGCCGACCCCCTTAGGAAAGGAGTGGCTGACCCCTTCCTTTTTCCAACAGTTTGACCGTGTTGATGTCGCTGCACTGGTGACGCATGTGAATGCTCGAATGAAGATGCGCTTTGACCTGGTTATGGCATTGAATAATTGACCGTTGACTGGATGATGTGTTGCGCGACACGGGTCCCCTAGTGGGTCCTACTGGTCTGACCAGAATAGGGTATGAACATAGCCCCCTGCGTGTGGTGTGTGCGGAGGGGCAACCCGAGCAGACACCGCACGCATTAACAATGTGGCTAAAGCCCATCCTGCTACGAGGGCCAGAGCCCCCGGTGATTGAGCCGGTGACGGCATACAGCCGTCCCACAGTTTAATTGAGCCGGCGATGGCGCTAAGCCTGTGATGGCACTCAGCCCATGCCGCAGTTTGATTGAGCCGGCGATGGCATACAGCCCATCCCGCAGTTTGATTGAGCCGGCGATGGTGCTAAGCCCGTGATGGCGCTCAACCTGTGCCGCAGTTTGATTGAGCTCATGAAGTGACCATTGGCATTGAGCGCGCATTGTAGAGAGCGCGATGAGTTGGCACGGGCAACGGGGATCGCAGAGACAGCACACAGGCGACGGGGCCCATCGCGGAGTTGTCATGCAGATGCGTGCGACGAAGGTCGTAGAGGTGGCGTGCGGGCGACAAGAGTTGTGGAGTTGGAGAGCAGGCGACGAGAATCGCAGAACTATGGCGCGCACGCGGGCGACGAAGGCCACGGAGATGGTGCGTGGGCGACGAGAGTCACAAAGGAGCGCGGGTGACGGGAGACACGGAGCTGTAGCACGGACGCGAGCAACAAATGTGTGAGGGCGATGAGAGTCGTAGAGCCGGCGCATGGACGCGAGTGACGCGGGCGACGAGAGTTGCGGAAGGTGTGCACGGCGCTGGCGGCGGGGGTCCGCGCGAAAGGTATGCACGGTGCTGGCGACGTGGGTCGCGGAGACGGTGCCCGGGTGAGGAGCGATGAGGGTCACGGAGATAGCCCCCCGGGCAATGGGCAACGAGTGTTGCGGAAGGTGCGCAAGGCGCTAGCGATGGGGGTCGCGGAAGGTGCGCACGGTGCTGGCGACAGGGGTTGCGGAGACGGTGTCCCGGTGACGAGCGAGGAGGGTCACAGAGATAGCTCCCGGGTGATGGGCAATGAGTGTTGCGGAAGGTGTGCACGGTGCTAGCGACGGGCGTCGCAGAAGGTGCGCACGGCGCTGGCGATGGGGGTCACGGAGACGGTGACCGGGTGATGAGCGACGAGGGTCACGGAGACAGCCCCCGGGCGATGGGCAACGAGTGTTGTGGAAGGTGCGCACGGCGCTGGTGACGGGGGTCGCGGAGACGGCGCCCGGGTGACGAGCGAGGAGGGTCGCGGAGATAGCCCCTGGGCGATGTGCAACGAGTGTTGCGGAAGGTGCGCACGGTGCTCGCAACGGGTATCGCAGAAGGTGCGCACGGCGCTGGCGACGGGGGTTGCGGAGACGATGATCGGGTGACGAGCGACGAGGGTCCCGGAGACAGCCCCCGGGCGATGGGCAACGAGTGTTGCGGATACGACTCCTGAGAGATGAGCGAGGAGGGGCTCGGAGATAGCGCCCGGGCGACAAGCAACGAGGGTCGCGGAGACAGCCCTCGGGCGACGGGCGTCGCAAAGACGGCACCCGGGTGACGAGCGACGAGTGTTGCGAAGACGGCGCCCTAGCGACGGGCAACTGAGGGTCGCGGAGTCAGCGCCCGGGCGATGGGCAACGAGTGTTGCGAAGACGGCGCCCGGGAGATGGGCAAGGGCCGAAGTGAATGGCCAAGGGTGTGGCCGTGAGTGAGGGTGACCGACGTAATGTGAGTGTGGCTATGGCCTCCGAAGGTTGGTGGGCATAGGCCAAGGGTGTGGCCGAAGGTGGTGGGGTCGGCCAAGGGTGGGGGGTCGGCGGGGTAAGGGGTCGGCCAAGGGTGGGGGGTCGGCCAGCTGCTTGGTGGTGAGAAGGGCTGTTGGTTGAAGGAAAGTGGCGAAGGGTCAAGGCTGTCGTGCACTGCCGTTGGGCTTATGGGGTCGGGGGAGAGGAAGGGAGAGAGGCCGAGGTCGGGGGTCGAGGTAGCAGGGGGGTCGGCATGGTGGTGTGGTCGGCCAAGGTGTCACGGGGAGAAGGGCCAAAGTAAGAAAATGCGAAGGGGCAGAGGGGACGGCGGCGACAAAGGCCTGCCATTGTGCCGTGGGGCTTGCGGGTGCGGGGAAGAAGGAGAGAGTGAGGCCAAGGGGGGTCGGCGGGGTGGGGGGTCGGGGGAGCATGGTAGTCGGTGGGGAGGGCGGCCGAAGCGGAAGAAGAAGAAGAAGAAGAAAAAGGGGGAAAAAGGCCGTCGTCGGCGTCGTGGGCTGCCGGGGGGAGGTCGGCGGGGTGTGGACTCGCGGGGAGGGAGCTCGAGGGAGAAGAAGATGCTGAGGAGGGGCTGCCGGAGGTGGCCAGGCGTGGCAGGGAGGCCGAGATGGCGGTGCGACGCAAGAGGAACGGCGCGCCTGGAGAAAATAGAGAGATGGGAAATTAGGGTTTGGTCGGCTCGGGTCAACGGGCGGGCGGTTTTGACCCGCATAAGCTGGATGAAGAGATGTGAAACTGGTCGGGGCAGGTGCGGGTCGGGTCCCTCACGGGTGGGTTCTGCCCACCTGGATTGCTAATTCTTGTGGACTTTGAAAAGGACATTAAAATGAGTGAAATTCTAGACTGCCCACCATTATTTTTTTAGTAGTACTACCCATGCGTGGGTCATCACTCTCAACTTGTTCAAAGAAGAACTTAAGTTTAAGTTTGAAGTTTCTGTTGCAGAACATTATATCTTTTCGAGAATTTTTAGTTAATGTTATTTCTTGGAGGCTCTGAACGGTTGTAACAGAACAACATCTGATGTGATGGGTATTGATGAGATAGGTTAACGCTCCAGGGGTTCAGGGCGATGGAGCTCCGAATTTTTTGGTCGTTAAAGGTTTTGACTTATCAATTTTGATGATTCCAAATTTATTATCTCTAACATTAATCTGACAACATTATTAAGATAAACATTTCAGGATTTATCTTAATCAAACAAAGACAAAATCATGCCTTGGACAAAGCTTGAACTCGGACTTGGATTTGGGATTCAAAGACTCGGACTACATTGAAGATGCAAGAAACTGAAGTCTATTTTATCCTTGTTAGCTTTTTTAAGTCTTTCTTAAAAGATCTCACATAAATTCAAGTAAAGAACCAAAATCAAAGTTTTTAGCCGAAGCAAAAGTTTTTAGTCGAAGCCAAACTTTTTAGTTAAAGCAAACTTTTCAGTCCAAGCAAAACGTTTTAGTCAAAGCCAAACTTTTCAATTGAAGCAAAAGTTTTTCAGTTGAAGCAGAACTTTTAGTCGAAGCCAAACTTTTTAGTCGAAGCAAAAGTTTCAGTCGAATGAAATGGAATTTTTAGTCGACTCAATTCGTCAGTGTTTTTACCATCTCTTCTCACTAAGTTTTCAGTCGACCGATTTCTCTATGAAGTACTTTTCAATCATATCAAACTTATGTCTGAGTCGAATCTTTTTAGGCTTTCCTTTCACAACAGTTCTTTTTCTTCTCTGGTATAAAAAGGGATCCTTGAGAGCTTTTAACTCACTTCTTGCTAGTCTTTTTCATCTCTCTCTAACTCATCTCAAAACACTCTCTCATCTTGTTTTCTCATTCTCATCTATTCTCTGTTGAGTGAGTTCACCTTTGAGATAGTTTATTATAAGCTTTCTTGTTTGGTTGTTGAAAGAATATAGATCTTCCCACCTAAGAAGGCTTAGTCTAAGATTATTCATTGTAACATCTACTCAAGAAGGAGTTGGTTTGTTTTATTCCAATTGTAATTCTTTTTTCATTTGTAAACTGTTGGAAACCTTGGAAGGGTTTCAGAAATTGTACTGCAATTTGAGCTAGCACCCGAAGCTAGCTGGTTAGTGAAAGGCTCGAGTAGGTCTCCCTTGTGTGGAGTGCTCGGGGACTGGACGTAGGCTGGTGGGGCCGAACCAGTATAAATCTCAATGTTGAATTTATTATTGTTATAGCTGTTGGGTGGGCACCGATATACTTGGGCACACTGTACTCGCGTCTAGACTAGTTTGCAAATGACATGCAGAGATCATATGGGCGGTATCTGGTGTCGACTGGATGTTATACAGAGGTATCTGTTCGAGTGCTATGTAGAGTATAGGCCTTTGGGGTATCCGTAAGTACATCTGTGCCTGAGGAAGGGGACAGTGACGCGTCTGGGGAAGTCGATGGTAGTAGCGAAGTGGTATGCAGGAAGACGAGTATATGCGTGGGCCGGTGGCAAGAGGCCTGCATGCGAGCTATCGCAGGTGTTTGACGTACGAGACACGTGCCTTAGCCGTCTTTATGTCAACATGCATTCTTCATACGGGACTCCGCCTTGGATGCACCTATGGGATATCGATTCACAGTTACACAGCAGAGCTGACCAGACAGACCTCGAGATATCTCTGCTGCTAGCTTTTTTCCCTGGATGGCTGCCAGTACTGACTGAGGACGGCAGGAAGCTGGCTGTGTGTCGGTATTATGTTATGCGCTACAGTCCTGACCTCTTGTCTCTCGCCTTTGGCAATGATCTGGAGCCCCCTTGCAGTTATTCTCGACCTTGGGATGTGGATACGGCTTTCCGGTATACCCTACGGAGGAAGGCACGTTCATGGCCAACACCGACAAATGAGTGGAGGAGGCCTAGTTCGTTGTCCACTGGGGTGGTCACAGCTGCGTGTGCTCATTGGTGGGAGAGGGTTCAGATTACGTGGTCTGAGTGGTTGGTGAAGGGGCCGGCGGACAGGCAGCTAGTCGACGTCTTTGCTGGTGATAGAGGATTGGGCTTGGTGTCACTACAGGTGGCGAAGTAGTCGGGTATGATGGCACTGATCACAGGTGGTCCTGAGGCGGATGCGGCTAGGGGCAGTCATGGTGGACGAGGTGACACGAGATCCCGGAGGGGCTGTGGTAGGGGTATTGCTGCACATGCGTCCGCTCCAGCCCACGTGCCTAGGATGCATGGAGCCGGCAAGGGTCCCATCTTGTCAGTGAGAGTGGGAATGATGGAGAGTGCACAGTGTGGCAGCGCGGGTCCTTCAGCGGGCGGCAGTCATGGGCCGAAGAGGTCGCGGGAGGTATTGGGGTATTCTGACTCTGAGGTTAATATTACCATTTTTTGTTTTGCTTTTATTTCATAGTTGCCGATCACTGTGTTAGTCATGTGCTAAGATCGTTCTTCCCTATTTTTTTTTTGTTTTTTTTGTCAAGAGCTTGATGATGATTTGGGTGCCGAGCCATATGATACAGCTGAGGATACCGAGGCAGAGACTGACGAGTTTAGAGGCATGGATGCTGGGACACCTGGTGAGACCGATGATACGGACGTAGAGGCAGTCAAAGAGGCCGACGAGATAGGTGCCGGTACAGCCGATGATTTCCATGAGTATGGTGAGATGGTTGCTGGTGCTATTGAGGGGAGCCGTGGGGTCGATGAGCCATGTGCTGAGACTGTTGGTGAGGTCCGTCCTATGGAGACTAATACTGTTGAGGGGGTCGTGGCAGCAGAGCAGGCGGCCGAGTATGTGGCAGAGCCAGTCCGTCACCCGTACTAGTTGAGGCAGTTGAGTCTCCATTGGGCGGTCAGATGGACGGTGCCCATATGTTCGAGGGGTCGGATTGGTGGACAGTCAGGGAGCCAGACCCTCTATCTGGAGTTCATCATGTTTTTGCTGCGGCACACACACCTACTGCAGGTTCGTCCCCCCAGCCTGATGTACCTGTTCTACCCGCAGTGAGGCCTGTTCTTAAAATGTTGTCAGGCTCAGTAGCAGATGCTGGTGATATACCGTTGTCTATGCATTCTGGTGTAGTTGATGCACAGTCGGCTGGTGGTGGTATTTCAGAGGTTGGTGCTGCTAGTGGGAGGTTTCCTATCGGCGGGGCAGACGCAATCCCTTGGGATGGGGTGGAGTTATCTGGTGCAGTAGTACGCCGATTGGAGATGATCAGGGCGAGGCACATGGCGACAATTGTTGATGCCGCCCTCGTCCATGGTGTTGTATTCGCGAGGGCAATGTACTCAGCCCTCATGGATTGGTTTGCTACCCTTGGTGCGGTGTCGGTTTCTGGTTGGACTCCAGCAGTTATATCACAGTATCTGTTAGAGCTTGTATCCTTTACAGCTCTTGGCTTCCAGTTCGACTGGCTGGCGGACTATATCAGATCGAGAGGCCAGAGTGCTAAGGCTGCGGCAAAATTGGCTCTCATCAGTGTTCAGGAGGCCGCGTTGCGGGGTCAGAGACGTGTGCTTGATACCTAGGTGGCTGCAGTGACTGAGGCGGTGGAAGGGCTACGCGCCCAGCTTGTAGAGGCAGAGAGACGGCTAACCGAGGCAGAGGTTAGGTGAGCTGAGTGGGAGAGCAGATAGATAGATCTTCAGGCGCAGCGGCAGACATTAGAGGCATACACTTCTGATCCTATTTGTGCCTTGCTTGCCCCTTTACATTAGATCTCTTGTACTTTGCATTTTTTTTAGGAGATATGGGGTTAGTAGCAGCCCCCCGAACCATTAGCTTGTACTCATTTGGTTGATATGGATGTTGTAGTCATGTGGTTATTTTGTACCTATGTTTGTTGTGAGATGATGCTTAGCTTTTGATGTGCTTGTACGTCTTGCATGTGTTGTTTTCCCGTTGTGGTTCCCCCCTCCCCGCCCATAGCAAGCGGCTTAGTGAGCAATGTGTAAGTGAAAGAGTGCATGACATACAATAGTTAAGGCTAGTAAATGATCTTTGCATTGATAGCATTTAGGCCAAAATGCCAATACATGAGTAAAGTAAGGACTTGTGGCAATTGGCAAAAGTTACAAGTCATAAACAGGTATGCATAGACAAAAAATGATGTGTGTGGGTGTTCTAAGCTTTGGGCTGGTAGGGCGGGGGGAGCAATCCGCAGCTGGTTAAGCATAATACTTCTTCAAATAGCGGCCGTTGATAGGTGCCGTGATTTGTCCATCTTCCATGTTGAGCAGGAGGTAAGAGCTGTTGTCTCTGGCTTCATGCACTTGAAGTGGTCCTTCCCAATTTGGTGTGAACTTGGGGGCTAACATGTTGGCGCGTATATGTTTGGCAGCTTGGAGAACAAGGTCGCCCTCGACGAATGTCCGTTGCTTCACAGTCTTTCCATATGCCTTAGTGAGTTGTTCGTGGTACTTCTTCATACAGCACAAGGCATTGGCTCTCTTTTCATCAAGTCCTTCAAGGGCAGTCATTCTGGTTCCTTCCTCCCCAAGGCCACTGCTTAGGGAGAGTCTAGCTGACGGGACCGTAATCTTGGCTGGTACCACACATTCGTCCCTGTAGACAAGGGAAAAGGGTGTGGCCTTTGTTGCTGTGTGCTTGGAGGTTTGATAAGCCCAAAGTGCAAGGCTTAGCTTTTCAGACCATGAACCACTCGCATCATGGACCATTCGTGACAATACCCATAGTAGAGTCTTGTTAGAAGCTTCAGCTTGACCATTTCCTTGTGGGTAGTAAGGCGTGGATGTAGCGTGGTTGATGTTTTATCCTTCCATGAAAGCTCGGACATCCCTGTTGATGAATGGCGTGTCGTTGTCAGATATGATGCACCGGGGGATACCAAAGTGACAAACGATGTGGTCACACAAGAAGTTGACAACGATGCCTCCCGTGGCTCGTCGTAGAGGTATGGCTTCGACCCACTTCGTGAAACGTTCCGTTGCCACCATAATCCAAGCGTGACCCCGTGATGTTGGGTGGATGGGGCTTATAAGGTCAAGAGCCCAAGAGTGAAATGGCCAAGTGGCCCAGATCATACGGAGGTCGGACGCTGGTGTGTGCATTCTGTCAGTGTGTCTCTGGCAGGGTAGACAGTGTCGGACATGAGAGATCGCGTCAGATTCCATGGTCGGCCAGTAGTACCCCAACCATAGCAATTCTGCATACAGCTTCTAAGAGCCTTGATGCTCACCAAAATCACCATTATGTACTTCATTAATCACCTCAACTGCTTGGGCACCCTGCAAGCATCGCAGGGTGCATCCCAAAAATCCCTTGCGAAACAACTCGCCTTCCATCTCAAAATACTTAACTGACTTGCGCTTTATGGATCGTGCTGAGTTATGTTCAGGTGGTAGAACCCTTTGGGATAAGTACTGGATGAGAGGCTGACGCTAGTCACCTTCGACGTCAATGACAAGAGCTTTCGCATTGTCCGGTGCATACAAGCACTCAGGGACAGTCCCTTTGGATATCTGAGGCATCCTTGGCCATGGATAGCCAATATAGACCCATACGCTGGAGGCGACGGTATAGAGGGGGACCGTCGAGGCTACAACACTTCTGATGGCCAAGCCGCAATTTGTGCTTTGCCTCTTCTGAGGCCAAACACCTAGCTAGAGTGCCTCCGGGACATCATCTACATAAGACATCTCCCAACATCAAAAAGTCTGTAAGAGTAGAGGCTTGAGCAAGAGATGGCGTCTTAAGTTAGTCGATGATTGGCCGCCTCCAATTGTTTGCAGTAGTGTCCTTTGGGACTAGGCGCAATGCTGTGCATGGTTCCGTTCTCTTGATGATGGTTAGCATTCGCTGCTCACCCTCAACCTCCATCTTCGACGCGATCGTGGCCAAGTTGTCCGCATATCTGTTGTGGCACCTGTTGTGATGTTCATACTAGATATGGCAAGTCTTCCTTCCAAGTGTTGCACCAAGGCACGATAAGGTGCCAAGGCTGGTTCCTTGACTGCGAACTCTCCGTCAGCCTGCTTCATGATCAAGTTTGAGTCTCCTTTCACACACAAGGCCTTAGCCCCCCATACTGACGGCAAGCATGAGGCCAATTACAAGTGTCTCGTATTCAGCTTCGTTGGTAGACACTGGGAATGCAAGCTTGAAGGATAAAGAGGTGGTAACACCACCGGGATTCTAGAGGACTATACTGGCACCCCCTTGCCGGAGGGGTGTTCCATTGGGGCCTTTGCTAGTGGATGAACCGTCAAATTCAAGCGTCCATCATTCATGGACGTCGGTGATTAGGGCCGTCTCCTCCCCAGGCAATTGGTCTGAGGTCGGCTCATATTGTTGGTGTGGAAAAAAGGCTAAGAGGTCTGCAAGTGCTTGGCTCCGTAAAGCTGTAGGATTCTTGATAGATAGGCCGAACTCGGCCAATAGCAACAACCAACGGGTGAGTCGACTAGACAAGGCGGGACGTGTAAGCATGTAGCGGAGTAGATTAGCTTTGGTGACGAGTGTGATCTGATGTGCCAAGAAGTAGTGTCTGAATTTCTGTGAGGTGTAAACCAAAGCTAAGCAGTGCTTCTCGAGCTCGAAGTAATTAGCTTCGAGCCCCTTGATTGACCGACTGAGATAATAAACAGGATGTTACACCCTATCCACCTCTTGAGCAAGTAATGCCCCTATGACCCTGGGCGTGGAGGTCATATATAGTAGGAGGGGCAGACCTCGTTGTGGTACCACCATGGTTTGCGCTGACATGAGTACCAACATGATCTTGTCAAAGGCTTGCTGTTGGGGCGCACCCCAACTCCATGGTGCGCTCTTGCGTGTCAAGTGCTGAAAGGGTGTGATGAGTTCGGCCAAGGCAGGGATGAACCAATGGAGGTAAGAGACCTTACCGAGAAAGCTCTTCAACTATTTGGTTTTTGTGGGGGTGGCATCTCTTGGATGGAGGCGGCTTTAGAAGGGTCAACGTCGATGCGCTGTCGACTAACCAAGAAGCCGAGGAATTTGCCGGAGGAGACTCTAAAGGCACATTTCAGCGAATTCATCCGCATATTGTACTGATGACAACGATCAAAGACTGCTCGGAGGTCAGTGAGATGATCACTTTCCTTCTTAGACTTGATGATGAGATCGTCGACGTAGACTTCCACTGTGCGGTGTATCATGTCATGGAATATGGCTGTCATCGCCCTTTGATAGGTGACCTGCATTCTGGAGGCCGAAGGGCATGACCTTCCAACAAAAGTTACCCATAGAAGTGCAGAAGGCTGTCTCGGCACTATCGTCAGGGTTCATACGAATTTGATTATAACCTTGCATTCTTTGCCTCACACGCCTCACGCGCAACTCAGTCACCAATGATTTCATGCTACCGTGACTCACAGTACACAAAAACATCACCAAAAACATTGATCGTTGGCTCAACCGGAGCGATGGGGTCAAGGGTATCGGCCTCCCCCAAACCCATGGGGTCGGCCTCGACCTCAATGGGGGATCGGCCTCGGCCTCCATGAGGTGTTGGCATTGGCCTTTCCCCCCGGGTTGATTCACTCTTCGCGCAAAGTCCCTTTCACCGCTTTGTTCACTTCATACACTTCGTATGTGACTTTGGCACCTTGTTCGTCACGTGGGTACGATTCACGTCGACACGCTCATCTGAACGCAACTCTCGGATTCTTCATCGCTCATCAAAGCACCTACCGTCGGCACGCCCAAAGTTCACCCAAAGGGGGAGTGGCCTTGGCCTCCCTTCATGAGAGTTGGCCATTGGCCTTGGCCACCCCTTAGGGTCAGCCTTGGCCTCACCAAGGGGTCGGCCTCGGCCTGCCAGGGGTGGTGGCCTTGGCCTTCCCCCAATCTCTGGCCTATGGGCTCCCCTCCCGTGCGCACTTGTTTTCTCAAGTCTTTACACTTCCGCGATGTTTACATCAACCTCGCGACGTCCGTCATGCATCAACCTCGAGACGTCCGTCGCGCATTAACCTCGTGACGTCCGTCGCGCATGAACCTTGCGAAGTCCGTCCCGCATCAACCACGCGACGTCCGTCGCGCATCAACTTCGCGACGTCCGTCATCCATCAACTCCGCGACGTTCGTCGTGCACCAACCTCACGACATCCGTCGTCCACCAAGCTCGCGACGTCCGTCGTCCACCAACCTCACGACGTACGTCATGCACCAACCTCGCGACGTCCATCGTCCATCAACCTCGCGACGTCCGTCGTCCATCAACCTCGCGACGTCCGTCGTGCACCAACCTCATGACGTCCGTCGCACACCAACCTCGCGACGTCATCGCACCAACCTCGCGACGTCCATCGTCCACCAACCTCGCGACGTCCGTCGTGCACCAACCTCGCGACGTCCGTTGTCCATTAACCTCGTGACGTCCGTCGTCCACGCATCGTCCCCGCGATGCCCGTCTCCCAAAGTCGAGCATTACCACCGAATGACCCGTCACTGACGACCGCGTACCATCACTTCCAACTTTGTCATTACTACATGTTGCATTCATCATCTTGTTATGACAGGTACACTCAGCTCAAATCCCATCTTCGGGACACCCGACGCGTGCCCGTGCACCGTCTCCGCTACGTTCGTCACCGCGCCCTTGCTCCATTCTCATCATGCGTGCCCCTGCACCAAGTATAGCTTCGCGATGTTCGTCGCCGCGCCCGTGCGCCATCTTCATGACACGTGCCCCCGACACTAAGTATAGCTCCGCGACGTTCGTCGCCGCGCCATCTTCATGATACTTGCCCCAGGCACCAAGTATAGCTCCGCGACGTTCATCACCGCGCCCGTGCACCATTCTCATCATGCGTGCCCCTGGCACCAACTATAGCTTCGCGACCTTTGTCGCTACTCCCGTGCGCCATTCTCATCATTCGTACCCCCGGCACCAACTATAGCTTCACGACCTTTGTCGTCGCGCCCGTGCGCCATTCTCATCATGCGTACCCCCGGCACCAAGTATTGCTTCGCGACGTTCGTCGCCGCACCACTCTCATGACATGTGCTCCGGCACTGGGGGCTTGCGTTGGCACCCCTATGGACTATGACCCCCGGGTCACTCCGAGACAGGAGCAGGTCTTCGGAGGGCATCGCGCCTAGTCTGTCTGGCAGTTGGGCGTCGGGTCTTCCCCACCACTGCCAGGCCTGTGGGACTCTGCAAGGGCTTGGATTGGAGGCTAGATCAAAGGGGTTCTCTGGCCACACCGACACTGTGGGAGCCAGTCTTTCCAGACAGACAGAGTGACGCTGTGCGGGGCAGGCCGGATGAATATGCGATTCGACAGTCCGTAGAGCACCGGCAGCTGTGGACCCCTCGGTGACGTGTCACTCCCGGGGAGCGCCACGTGTTGCACGATGACATCATCATCTCAACCTCTATAAATAGAGGTCTTGAGAATTCATTTGGGGGATTTTTTGACATTTTTAGAACACTTTCTCACTCTAGAATCCTAAGAGAGAAACATACAGGACCCTGACTTCGGACATAAGCATCAGACTGTGACTGTCGTCGTGTATTAACTCTGCGCCATCTCCCTCGCAGCACTGCCACCCTCAGCTCTGTCTGGGAAGCCCTTGGTCTCTACCCTTGCTCCGCCCTTGCTGTGTCTCACATCATCACACTTGGCATCTGACTCGGACTGCATTCCTTGTGGCACCTCCACGTCGACTGCGAACCCACATTCCTTGGCATCACCTGCGAACCCATCCATGAAAGATAAGGTTTCATGTTCGTCGGCGGCGGCCTCTGTAAGCATGTCGATATTGGGTAGTGGAAACTTGTCTTTGGGGCACGCCTTGTTCATGTCCTGAAAGTCAATACAAACACGGACTTGGCCATTCTTCTTTTGTACAGGGAAGACATTAGCCAGGCAAACTGGGTGAGTGATAGGTTCAATAAAGCCTGCCTGCAAAAGACGTTCAATCTCTTGTTTGATCTTCAACTCGAGCTGAGGGCGGAATATCCGCGAGTGTTGTCGAATAGGGATGGATCCGGTAGCAATGTTGATATGGTGTGTAACTAAGGCAGGATCCAGTCTGGGCATCTCATTGTAACTCCATCCCAAGACATCGCGATATTGGCGCAGGAGGGAAACCAATTCCTTTCTTCGACGGGGGCGAGTTTTGTGCCAATGTAAGTGTGCTGTGGTTCCTCGCCTGGGTCAGCCTGGTTAATTTCTTCAAGATCTTCGGCTTGTGGCCAAGGGCCGTCTTCATAGCAAGGTGGTGCTGCGCCGGGGGTAAGGTTAGGATCTGGTGGGCAATGCTCGGCCGTGCAGCATCATTCAGTCTCCTCAAGTGGGTCGGGGTCAAGGGGTCAGATGAGGGACCACCTGAAGCCCCCACACACCGTCATAACTGGTAGATCACTTTACCGTCCTTGACGATGCGTTGGAAGGTTGGCTCAGGCTTATGCTTCTTAGACTTGGGGGATGCAGGAGGGGAGTTGGCCTTGGCAGCAGGTGGTATGACTGAGGTTGATGCTACATTCTTGTTACCCTTCTTTGTTTTGGACTTGGGAGGCTTGTTGCCGCATAGCTCCTCCCAATTTGGCAGCCTTGTAGAGTGGATGTGGCAGCGTTCTCACCATCCTCGACAAGCTCAGTGAAGAAGGAGGCCTCGGCGAAGTATCATTCCGAGCATTCGAACAGGGCCTTCATAGCTAGTATTGTCACGGCTACCTCGTGTCCCGCGAGACCGGCCACCAGTTTGACACACTGATTGTAACGCCTCGATTTTTTTTTTGAAGCGTTAATTTCAAATAAACAAAGCAGAAAATCTCAAAATATCCAAAAGTCTCCCAAATTGAGTAATCAGAGCATCTAAGAATAAGTCTCCAAGAAACATCAACAAATGTCACTCCGACTTAAAACTATTACATTGATCTCAAGTACTCCTAACGGAGCTCCAAAATAAAATCTAAAGCCAAAATCTAATCGTACAATAAATATAAAAGGAAAATCCTTCCCTAAAAAGCTTCTTACTTAGCCATGCTTTAGAATCCTTTGTACAGCTCCAAACGCTGCCTGATAACCTGAAAGTAAGGGGGTGAGCATAAAGCCCAGTAAAGATAATCGCATACACCCACCCACAGAGTACAAAGCACGCTATATCGATAGTAGTACTTGGAGGTGATAAAGTACGATACCAAGGTGCATGGCGATTACCAAAACCAATGCACTAACTTTCAATTCAGAAATCAGATTAGCAACAAGATCAAATAGCTCGTATCGGCAGACAATACAACCTCAAAGTAAGGAATTATCATATATAACTAAATTTCAGAGGGTCAAAAGGTTTCGATGTGTTTAAAACAATACAAATCTAAGTTCAAAACATTTTCACATGTTCTGATAAAGATAACTTATATTTCAAAAAGACTAGTGAATTCAATAATACTTCAGATATGTTTGAAACTTCTTCAAATAGATCAGATATCAAAATCCAAATGTTCAATGAGTAACAAGACGAAGACCACTGGAGCCATTCAGAAATGTGTCATGCGTGCCATCACTGACACGTGAGACAAGGTTCAGAAATTAAGATCGCGATCCCTAACTCATCCCGCTGAGCTAGCCCACGTTCCAATCCACGTGGGTAAGTCAAAAATAGATAAGTCACAAACACTGTGACATGGCTCGCCATATTATAAAAACATATACCAAATTAACTTAATAAACACCAAGAGTTTGAAGCAGACAAAGTCATTTTCGTTCACGCGGTTCTACGCAGAATAGTTTTATTTAAGGCTAAATTCATCAATGAAATCAACAAATTCTAAGAAAACACAAAGCCTAAAAGTTGAAGAGGACTCATTACTGATTTTGTAATGTCTAAGTTCATAAAAAAAACAGATAAGAAACGAATAAGATGGAACATGTCAAAGCAAGCTGATTTGCAGTGTAAAACAGCAACTTTTACACCGATGAATAACTTTCAAACTGAAGTTTCATCAGAAAATAGATAGATTCTGAGAAAACACAAAACTAAGAAGTTTAAGAGGACTCTTTAAGGTTTCCATATTGTCTAGAATCATGAAAAACCAATGAGAAACAAAGGAGATAGAACAAATCGAAGTGGGCTGTTTTACAGTGTCAAAAACAGAAAAGTCTGCAATGATAAATAACTTTCAAACTCAATTTTGACCAAGAACCAAATGGATTATGATAAAACCTTAAACTACAAAGTTGAATAATACTCTTCAAGGATTTCAGAATGTTCAAGATAATTAAAAACCAATGAGAAACAAATAAGATACAACAAATCGAAATTGGCTGACCTGAATTGGCAGAAATATTAGCATAACAATGTTCAAGTATGTTTTTGAATATCGATCACTTCAAATTTCGGAAAACCCAAAACTAAAAAGTTGTATTAAACTATTTGGGGTTTTCAAAAAGTGTAATAATGCTAAAATTGGCCAAAGAACGACAAAGTTACGGACTTTTGAGTTTGCCGTAAAGATTTACAACAAAAAGATCACGAATCAAAGTCAATAATCGGAAGTACAAAGAACTATTTAGCGTAACGATCAAGAATGTAATTAGGGTTATAAAGAATCAATAGATCTCTTTAAACAACAAATCAATTGATGAACGGATCGATAATCAGAATTCAGATGGGGTAAAAGCGTGAGAAAACCCTTACCTCAATTGCGTATATCAACTCCAAGTCTTGATCTTCTCAAACAAATTATATCAAAAATTCTAATATAATAATACCCAAATTTTCTATTAGACTCTATCAATCACATTAGCTTATGTAGGTTTTTACCACAAACCTCAATCCCAATATCAAAATAAGATCGTACCTCAATGTAATGACCAAAATCTGAAGAGTATTCTTCCTAGAGATTCTTTGGAGGCTCTTCTGAAGTTTGTATGCTCCTAAGAATTATATTGCACATAAGTCATGAGCCTAAAAGGAATGTAATTATATTCCTAACACAATAAGAATTTCAAAATACCCATTATGTCCCAACATTCTCTAACTTTATAAATGGGTCATACTAAGGCCCAAATTTGAATTGGGTCATCTAATCCCAAAAGTATAACTCACTTTCTAGTAAGAAAATTTTAAATTAATTTTTAGGCCCACTATTTAATTCAAACTCACAATACATTTAATTCGTACTTACACAAGTATCCTGATTAAAAAAAATCTGGGGTGTTACACTGATGGTATGTTGAGGGCACAGCCTTGTTGATGTGAATCCATGGTCGGTCGAGTAGGATGTGGAATGCCGGCTCGCTGACCATCACATGGAAAGTGGTGTCACGACGTACGAACCCGACCATAAGGTCGACGGTGATATGGCCTAAGGTTGATTGGTGACAGTTCCCAAAGCCTAAAATTTTGATTGGGTCTCGTATGATTTTCCGTGTGGGGATGCCAGCTCGTTGCAAGGTAACAAGGGACATGATGTTGACCGAAGCTCCGCAGTCTACCAAGGCACGGCGAAAACCCATGCCATTAACAGTACATTCCAAAAATAAGGGTCGGTTATGCTGTTCGATTGGCGGCTGGTCCTCATCCAAGAAAAGCAATGCAGAAGAGGGGAAGCGTCGTAACTTGGCTTGAGCGGCAAAGCACTCTGGGCCGAGGCCTGTGGTGACCTCAATCAGGCAGCTGGATAAGTAAGTTCTTGCGGCGGGGGAAAACCCCATTTCATAAAAAAAAATCCCTTGATCTTTGTCATTTGGCCTACCGAGGACTGTGGTTGGGTAGCTGGCCGCACACATGGTACGATCCTCGGGGTGGCCTCCCTAGAGGCTTCGGTGATAATAGGCTCAACATGGTCGGTGATTGCCATGAGTACTTGATGCTCTCTGCGGTTGTTGTACAGTGGGTAAGGTTGTTGAGGTACGTCATTGTTCTTTCGGAGTTGCAGGTTGCCTACCGCGACCTTCCTTGCAAAGATATCTCGCAGCCCATTACAATTTTTGAGATAATGGCCGATGGCACGGTGGTAAGGGCAGTAGTTAGGTTGGGCTTTGTCTGCTTCCGTGACGTTTGCTTTCATCGGCGGCAGGTGGAAGTTCTTGTCATTGTTTACCCATTCCGCCAAGAGCTCTTTCACCGTGTTCAAATTGCACGAGTACTCGGGGGCAGGCTCCCGTTGTCTCCTTTTATTGGGGTTTGGTCTCCTTCTGGGAACTGACGCTTGTAGGGGTTGCGGTTGACGGTACTAGTGTTGCTGTTATGGTTGTTATGGGGTAGAGCTCCAGATGGTTCGGCCGTGGCTAATAATGCATTCTACGGACAGGGCTTCCATGGCTTGACTGGTCCAACCGACTCATAAATGCGGCGGGCGGCTTCCTTGAGGTGTCCCCATGACCTCAACTCGTTCTCAATGTGTACCCGATATACATCGCTCATGTTCTTGATGCATATGGGTACTAGGGTCTCATCCTTGCTGAAGTCCATGCACTCGAGGCATTTAAGATGGAAACGGTGCACGTACTTGTTTAAGTCCTCCCCTTGATTCTGGCGGATGCCGGCAATGTCAACGATAGTAACGCGTTCAACCTCGTAATGGAATTTGTCTAGGAATAGCCGAACCATGTCGTTCCATGCATGGACAGTCCCCGCATGGATTTGGTGATACCAAGTATAGGCCAAGCCTGTAAGGGACTTGTGGAATTCCCTCAACTTCAAGCTGTCTCCCGGACCATACTGCTGTAAGGGACTTGTGGAATTCCCTCAACTTCAAGCTGTCTCTCGGACCATACTGCTCCAATGAGCCAGCAAATCTCATCAAGTGCTCACGGGCGTTGCCCTCGGGTCCGTTAAAGAGCACAAAAGTAGGTTGCTTATACTTTGGAGGGTAGGGTGTGATGGCAATGTCGTTGGTATAGGGGGCATGGCATGTCAGGTTGGTAGAGGAGTCAAGTGTGGAGCTTTGTGATAAGCGATGCATGAGGGCTTCCAAGTCCAAACGGGTGACATAGTTAGGAGTGGGTCTTTATGGACCGTCAAGGGGTGGTGGCTGGCTGGGACGTCGCGGGCTCCTGAGCCCCCAGATGGAACAAGTTGGTGGGCAGGCGCAATAGATGGCTGATATCTGACAGGAGCTGGTAGTGACAATTGTATGTGGGCATGGGTGGGTTGTCCGGGCATGTCCACCACTTGACCGGTTATTTGATGTTGTTCAGCTAGGTAAGGGTTAGGCTATATCTCAATAGAGTCGTGGGTTTCAAATGAGCTTCGTGTCGGCGTGGGCTGGGGGGCTATGATAGGGTGAATCTGTTGCAGTACGGGACCAAGGTCTGCCTGAGGTCTTCGTGATGGCCTAATAGGATGCAGCACATCAGCTACAGGAGGTGCAGATGTCACAAGTCCTACTGCCAAAGGTCTAGATGATTGTGGTGGCGGTGGTCGCGACACTGGGGCCTGAGCAGCGTCAAGAGCCAACCTAGGTCCAGAAGGTTGGACTGGTGCAAGGGTTTGTTGGGGGGCCATCGCCTACATGGATTTTTGCATTTCCATGATGACTGTCATAAGAGTAGCCTGCAAGTCCTGTAGGTTGGCTATAGCGGGCGTGAATTGTTGGATGGCTGCATTGACTGCAACCTGTATGTCAGGTGCGACAGCTAGTGACTGGTCTTGGGGACGCATGGCACTAGTCCCTTCTTGTTCACTGAGGTGATCCTCCTCTTGCACGATGCAGATGAGGCCTTGGTTGGTAGCCCTCGTAACTCTTCGTCGTGGAGGCATGGTGCCTAAGTGTGGAAGATACGAAAACTACAATACGATGCTCACCTCCCCAGCAGAGTCGCCAAAATGATGCCAAGGAAAGTGGGTTCGTACCTGCGTGGAGGTGCCACAAAGGCTGTAGTCTACGTCAGCTTCCAAGTATACAAAGTGAGAGACAGTAATGGAGGAGTAAGGGCTGAGAGCAAGGCTTCCCAAACAGGCCTTGAGGAGTGGTAGTATTGTGGAAACGAGGCCGAGACGAACAGGGCCGACAGTCCAAGTCAGGGTCCGAGTATGTTTCTCTCACTAGAACCCAAGAGCTCCTAAATTCTAGAGTGAGAAAGTGGTTTTTTGTAAGAATGAGCAAAAAGTCCTCTTTTTGAGTTGTAAAGATCACTTTTTATAGGAGACAGCGTGCTTATGTCATAAAGTGCCACATGTCGTCCCCTGGGAGTGACACGTCACCAGGGCATCCCAAAATACCGGTTCTCCGTTGGACTGTCGGTTCCCAAATTCACGTTGCCTACCCCATACAGCGTCGCTCTACCTGTCTGAGAAGACTGACCACACCGCGGTAGCATGATCAGAGTAAGCCCATTGCCCCAACCACCGATCCAAGCCCTTACTGAATCCCACAGGCCTGGCAGCGGTGGGGAAGACCCGACGCCCAGCTGCCAGGTGGACTAGGTGCGATGCCCTCCAAAGACCTGTTCCTGTCTCGGAGTGACCCGGGATCATAGTCCCTAGCGGTGCCAACGTGAGCCCCCAGTGCCGGAGCACATAAGCCAGTCACGCAGACACCCTGGCGGAGATAGTGTCCCGGAGGAGTCGCTAATCCCGCTGCGAAGGGTCCTTGTCCCGGAGCACTACGAACGGAGCCCCCCAGAATGAAGACGGTGATAGCTTTGTGGTAACGAGCCTATCCCGCCGCGAGGGGTCCTCGTGCCGGAGCACTACGAATGGAGCCCCCCGTGAATGTGAGGGTGATGACTTTGTGGTAACGAACCCATCCCGTGGTGGTGATGGCTTTGTGGTAACGAGCCCATCCCGCTACGAGAGGTCCTCATGCTGGAGCACTACGAACGGAGTCCCCCGTGATTGTGACAACAATGGCTTTGTGGTAACGAGCCCATCTCGTGGTGGCGATGGCTTTGTGTTAACAAGCCCATCCCGTGGCGGCGATGACTTTGTGGTAACGAATCCATCCCGCTGCGAGGGGTCCTCGTGCCAGAGCACTACGAACGGAGCCCCCCAGAATGCTATACACTCCGTAGAGTGGATCAAAGCATATTCCACGTCCATGGCGAGGGCTCATGGTGTGGTGAATAAGTGTGATGCTCGAAGGCGTGTATCATGATTGTGGCGCATGGGCGCGGCGACGACTGTCGCGACACCATACTTGGTGCCGGGGGCACATGTCATGAGAATGGCGCACGGGCGCGGCGATGAATGTCACGGAGCAATACTTGGTGCTGGGGGCACGGATCATGCGAATGGCGCACGGGCGCGGTGACAAACGTTGCAGAGCAATACTTGGTGCTGGGGGCATGCATCATGAGAATGGCGCACGAGCGCGGTGACGCACGTCGCAGAGCAATACTTGGTGCTAGGGGTACGGATCATGAGAATGGCACAAGGGCACGGGGCGATGAACGTCCTGGGGCAAAACTTGGTGTTGGGGGTACGGATCATAAGAATGGCGCAAGGGCACAGTGACGAAAGTCGCGGGGCAATACTTGGTGCCGGGGGCACGCATCATGAGAATGGCGAACGGGCATGGCGACAAACGTCACGGAGCAATACTTGGTACCGGGGGCATGGATCATGAGAATGGTGCATGGGCGCGGCGACGAACGTCGTGGGGCAATACTCGGTGCCGGGAGCACGCATCATGAGAATGGCGAATGGGCGTGGCGAAGAACGTCGTGGGGCAATACTTGGTGCCGGGGGCACGTATCATGAGGATGGCGCACGAGCACGGCGACAGTGCATGGGCGCGGGTCGGGTGTCCCAGAGACAGGACGTGATTTGAGTGTGCCTGTTATACCAACATAATGAGTGCAATATGTAGTGATGATAAAGTTGGGGATGATGACACGGGGTTCGTCGGCGACGGGTCATTCGGCGGTAGCGCATGACTTTGAGCGACGAACGTCACGAGAGTGATGCACGGTCGTGGACATCAGATGACGGACGTCACGAGGTTGTTGTGTATGCGTTAGTAAGCTTTGTGCCTGCACAAAACATGGTTCAGAACAATGTGAGCAAAAAGGGGCAAAGCCAGGGGTTTTGGGGGAAGGCCAAGGCCAACCCCCTTGGGGAGGCCGAGGCCGACCCCCTGAGGAGGCCGAGGCTGACCCTAGGGGTGGCCAAGGCCGAGGCCACCTTTCTCCTTTTGGTGAACTTCGGGTGTGCCGACGGTTGGTGTTTTATAGGCAACGACGAATCCGAAAGTTGCGTTGTGACTAGCATGTCGATGTGAATCATACCCACGTGACGGACAAGGTGCCAAAGTCACATACGAAGCGTACGAAGCGAACAAAGCGCGGAAAGGACCCTTCGTGAAAAGTGAACCACCGGGGGGGAAGGCCAAGGCCAACCCCCCATGGACGCCGAGGCCAACCCCATGGGGTTAGCCAAGGCCTTTGCCCTTGACCCCGTCACTTCGATTGGGCCATCGGTCGATGTTTTTTATGAAAAGGTGTTCGGATGATCTCGGCATGACGGTCGCGCTCTCGTGAGTCACGCTAACACGAAATAAATTGTGCCTAAGTCACGCACGAAGCGCGTGAAGTGAGAAAAACACGTGTCTTGGGCGTGCGCACGCTGACCTGTTCGATATGCTAGAAATTTAACCGTTCACTATGTTGACGTGTCTGCGTGAAATGGGACCCCCAGCAGGCCATTGGGTCCGACCAGAATAGGTTGAGAACACAAGGCTAGACTAGTTGCTCAAGGATACAATCAAGTCGAAAGGTTTGATTTTGATGAAACCTTTGCACTAGTTGCTCGACTTGAAACTATCCGAATGCTTTTGGCATTTTCATGTCACATGAATTTCAAATTATTTCAAATGGACGTGAAAAGTGCTTTCTTGAATGGGGTAATTCAGGAGGAAGTTTTTATTAAACAACCTCCTGGTTTTGAAAACGAAAAATACCCCAATCATGTTTTCAGACTGAAAAAAGGCTTTGTACGGTCTTAAACAAGCTCCTTAAGCTTGGTACGATCGTCTTAGCAGTTTCCTCATTGATCATGGTTTTTCTCGTGGCAAGATCGATACCACTCTTTTTATGAAAATCAGTGACTTGCACATTTTGATTGTTCAAATTTATGTTGATGAAATTATTTTTGGCGCCACTAACAATGATCTATGCCAAGAGTTTGCTGAGAGTATGCGCAGGGAGTTCGAGATGAGTATGATGGGGGAACTCACCTTTTTCCTCGAACTTCAGATAAAACAATCAAAGGAAGGAATCTTCATAAATCAGTCCAAGTATATACAAGAGCTTTTGAAAAGGTTTGGCTTGGATAATGCTAAACCTAGAGGTACTCTCCTAACGTTAATCTTGTGAAAGATGAAAATGGTAAAGATGTGGATAACAAACTTTATTGTGGTATGATTGGTATTTTACTTTATCTTACCGCTTCTAGACCTGATATAATGCTTAGTGTATGTATTTGTGTCCGCTTTCAAGCTTGTCCCAAAGAATCTCATCTTACTGCCGTTAAATGTATTTTCAAATATCTCACCGGGGGTTTAAATTTAGGACTTTGGTATCCCCGTAACTCCTCGCTAGATCTAGTTGGTTTTTCAAATTCTAATTATGCGGGGTGTCTTGTCGATTGCAAGACTACAAGTGGCACTTGTCAATTTATTGGTGATGCATTAGTGTCCTGTCACAGTGACTTCAGATTTAGGACTTTGGTATCCCTGTAACTCCTCGCTAGATCTAGTTAGTTTTTTGAATTCTGATTATGCGGGGTGTCTTGTCGATTGCAAGAGTACAAGTGGCACTTGTCAATTTCTTGGTGAAGCATTAGTGTCCTGGCACAGTAAGAAACAAACATCTATGGCTCTCTCCACAACTGAGGCAGAATATGTTACGGCTGGAAGCTGTTGTGCCCAAGTACTGTGGATGCGTCAAACTTTGTGGGATTTTGGTGTCTCTATAGACCATATTCCTATTATGTGCGATAGTAGCAGTGCTATTGATATCAGTAAAAATCATGTTCAACACTCGCGCAGTAAGCACATCGATATTCGTCATCACTTTCTTCAAGACAATGTTCAGAAAGGATTAATAGAACTCAAGAAAGTTGGTTCTGAAGATTAGCTCGTAGATATCTTTACCAAACCTTTAGTTGAATCCTTTTTTTTGTTCTCTTCGTCGTCGCTTAGGAATGTGTGATCTTAGCTAAATCTTTTTCATTCGTCTTAAATCTTTTCAGTCAACCAAAAACTTTCTCTTCGTCTTAAATCTTCGCATCTGATGGATTTAGTCGACTGAAAAGTTAATTTTCATTCAACTGAAAATCTTTTCAATTGACTGAAAATATCTTTCACCTTTGGAAATCTTTTTGATTTAGTCGACTGAAAAGCCAATTTTCATTCAACTAAAATCTTTTCACTCGACTGAACACCTTTTTCACCTTTAGAAATCTGTTGGATTTAGTAGACTGAAAAGTCAATTTTCATTCGACTAAAATCTTTTCAGTCAACTGAAAATGATGTTTTAGTCAACCAAAATCTCGTCGTCTATATATACCCCTCCTTTTTCCCTTTCAATTTTTACTGTTACCCTTTTCACTATTCCTCATCCAGTTCTTTTTCAGACCTTTGCTTTTCTCTCTCTCTCTCTCTTGCCCATCTGTAACTCAGGGCCCACATGGACTCAAACCCACGCCCTTGTAGTCATCGATGTCTTGTAATTGACATCGACGATGAATTCGCTGTGGCTCCTCCACCTGCTGTTGTTCGTCCACCACCACCTGCCACATGTCGCCGTAGTCGTCAGACAACTACTATTGCTGCAAGATCATCGTCCTCTGTACCTGCCCAACGGTCGTCTACTACTATGTCCTCTTCAGGTACTGTTTTTCCTCCTCCTCCTCCTGCTGCCTCTTCTTCCTCTGCTTCTACTCCAACCTGTTCGCCACTTACCTGCCCCTATATTTCTCTTACCCAAATCTTCACATTCCCCATTGTTTTGAGTCAGCCAACAACCAAATCAACTATTTTACAAATTTTGTCAATCGGGAGGTCATATCGGGTCGTCCAAGTAATGTTATCCTAATGACTCAACTTGGTCTTACCGGCTTTTTGACCTAATGGGATGTCCCTTCATTCTCTCTCCCCCTTCCGTGTACTACCCTGGTATTGTTCGAATGTTTTATTCGAACATGCATTTTAATGCTCTGTCTTCTAATTTTTTTGACCACATATGTTAATGGGGTTCATATCCATCTTGATGCCACCACCTTAGCCCAAATTCTCGGTTTTACAAACCAATCTTCAACCATTGTTTTCCCCAAAAACACGTGGTGCACCACTAGCCCCTTCACCCACTCCAACAAACACAAACCTTTCTAGGAGACCCGTCCATTTCTCGACCCCGCAAACCTAGTTTAGGTGACCTTTCTCCTCTTCATCGTGTGTTCATACCCTATTCTGGTCGCACCCCAAGACCCGCCAAGGGACCCACTTTGCACGACACATCACCCAGTCAGCGGTCAACTTTTCAACGCTCGAGGGCCGGTCAAAGCAACGCATGCTCAAGTCACGTGAACCATTCGTGAAGCGACTTCGGCGTGCCTTCCACCCCAAGGGGTCGGCCACCCCAAGGGGTCGGCCTCCCTCTAGGGTCGGCCTCCCCCAAGGGTCGGCCTCCCTTGGGGGTCGGCCACCCCAAGGGGGTCGGCCACCCTCGGGGGGTCGGCCACCCAAAGGGGTAGGGGGTCGGCCTCCCCCTTGGGGGTCGGCCACCCCGAGGGGTCGGCCACCCTCGGGGGGTCGGCCTCCCTCTAGGGTCGGCCTCCCCCAAGGGGTCGGCCACCCTCGGGGGGTCGGCCTCCCTCTAGGCTCGGCCTCCCCAAGCGTCGGCCTCCCTTGGGGGTCGGCCACCCCATGGGGGTCGGCCACCTGCCTTGAACACCGACGCCGTCACCTTTGACCCCACCCCATTGTCACGACGACCGTCGCTCGCGGCCGCACTCCGCCATAGTCGCGACAACCGTCGCTCTCGGCCGTGCCCCTTCGTCGCGATGACCGTCGCCCGTAGTCTCGATGACCGTCACTTGTGGCCGCTCTGTCGCCATGACAACCGTCGCTCACGGTCGCGCGCCATCCACGCAACGACCCTCGTCGCTCGGAGATCACTCTGCGACCCTCGTCGCCCGCACTCAACCGCGCCCCATGCGCTGCAATCATGTTATATGCCTACGGGATAGGCTACTCCTCCAGGACACTATCTCCGCCAGGGTGCCTGCGTGACTAGCCTACGTGCTCTGGCACTGGGGGCTCGCGTCGGCACCCCTAAGGACTATGACCCCCGGGTCACTCGGAGACGGGAGCAGGTCTTCGGAAGGGCATCTTGCCTAGTCCACCTGGCAGCTGGGCGTCGGGTCTTCCCCACCGCTGCCAGACCTGTGGGATTCAGTAAGGGCTTGGACTGGAGGCTGGGACAATGGGCTACTCTGACCATGCTACCGCGGCATGATCAGTCTCCTCAGACAGGCAGAGAGATGTTGCAAGGGCAGGGCAGCACGAACTTAGGAACCGGCAGTCCAACGAAGGGTCAGTGCGTCGGCCCCCTGGTGACGTGTCGTTCCCAGGGGGCGACACATGTCAACTTATGACACATGCACATTTTTGCCTATAAATAGTGGACTTTGGAGCTTTTTCAAGGATCTTTTTCTCATTTGGACTTTTCACTTTCTCTCTCTAAAAGGAACATTCTCTCTGGAATTCTAGTGAGAGAAATATACTTGAACTCCCGTCTACGGACCCTGGACGCCATACCCTCATCACGGACTGTAGACTGTCGGTCCTGTTCATCGTCACCCTGCCTGCGCAGCACTGCCAGCCCTCACGACCTGTCTGGGGAGCCTTGTCCTCGGCCCTTGCGCCGTCCTTGCTGTCTCCCACGTTGCCTACCTGGAAGCCAACTCAGACCGCATCCTTTGTGGCACCTCCACGTATCATCGAACCATTTTCGGCACCATCATTTTGGCGACTCCGCTGGGGAGGTGAGCATCGTATTGCGGTTTGCATACCTTCCGGACTTAGGCATTATGCCTGTGCAACGGAGAGCTACTGGGGCGACCAGCCAAGGACCCAACCCCGCCATGCAAGAACACCACCTCGGTGATCAGGAGGAGACTAGCGCCACGCGGCTCCGAGACCAGCTGCCGACCACTACCCCCGACGTACAAGTGCTCGTAAATGCAGCCATCCAGCAACTCACTCCAACCATCACCACTCTGCAAGATTCACAGACCACTCTACTAGCCGCCATTATGGACATGCAAAAATCCATACAAGCCCTGTCCTCACAGCAGGCCGCTCCATCAATCCAGCCTTCAGGACCGGGGCCAGCTTTTGACATCGCCCCGGCCCCAGTGTCGCGACTACCGCCGCCTTGGACATCTAGACCCTTGGCGGTAGGGCTCGCAACACCGTCGCTGCCGGTAGCCGACATATCTCCTTCTGCAGTGCCGCCCCGCAAGCTACACACGGATCTCGGGCCAGTCTTGCAGCAGATTCCCCCCGCTGTCACACCATCTCATCTGACGCCGGCAAGAAGCTCCTCCGAAACGCATGACTCCATCGAGATGGAACCTAATCCCTATCCAGTTGAGCAACACCAAACCCCCGGCCAAGTGATGGGCATGTCTCGCCAACCCACACTTGCCCCTGCACAGCTGCCCCTGCCAGCACCTGCACCATACCAACCCTCCCATGTCCCCGTTCATCAAGCCGTGCCATCTGGGGGCTCGGGGGCTCGCGACGCACCAGGCGGTCATCACCCCTTGACCGGCAATGAGGCACCATCCTCCAACTATGTCACCCAGTCAGATTTGGAGGCCCTTGTCCGTCGCCTGTCGAGGAATTCCGAGCCGGACTCCTCAACCCGTCTAACCGGACACGCCCCGTACGCTAATGATATCGCCATCGCACCCTACCCCATCAAGTACAAGCAACCAAACTTTGTGCTCTTCAACGGACGTGAGGGAAACACCCGTGAACATCTAACAAGGTTTGCAGGCTCCTTGGAGCAGTATGGTACAGGAAGCAGCTTGAAGTTGAGAGAATTCCACAAGTCCCTTACGGGCTTGGCTTACACTTGGTATCACCAGATCCCCGCAGGGACCGTCCACACCTGGGGCGACATGGTCCAGCTGTTCTTAGACAAATTTCATTACGAGACCGAGCGCGTGACTATCGTTGATATTGCTGGCATTCGCCAGAACCAGGGGGAAGACTTGAATAAATATGTGCATCGTTTTCATCTTAAGTGCCTTGAGTGCACAGATTTCAGCAAAGACGAAACGTTGGTTCCCATATGCATCAAAAATATGATTGACGTCTACCGAGTGCATATCGAGAACCTACAGTTAAGGTCATGGGGACACCTCAAGGAGGCAGCCCGACGAACTTACGAGACAGTTGGTCCTGTCAAGTCATGGAAGCCTCGACCGCAAAGTACGCTGTTGGCCTCAGCAGATGCACCTATCACTCAACGTAGCAACGACAACAACAACTATGCAGGCTTCAAGCGTCAGCTTCCAGATGTGAACCAAGGCTCCGACAAGCGAAGGCAACAAAGACCCGCGCCTAACTATCCCTGTGACCTGAATACAGTGAAGGAACTCTTGGCCGAATGGGTGGCGCATGACAAAAATTTCCAACTGCCACCAATGCGGACCAATATCACAGACGAAGAAAAGGCCAGGCCCACCTACTATCCTTTCCATCGAGCCCTTGGCCATCCGCTCAAAGATTGCAATGCACTGCGAACCATCTTTGCAAGGAAGGTAGCGTCGGGCGACCTGCAGCTACGGAAAAATAACGATGTGCGCAAAGATCCCTACCCACCGCATCGCAACAGTAGGGGGCACCAGGCCCTTATGGCTGTCACTGACCATGTCGAGCCTGTAATCCACGAAGCCCCGGCAGGGCCCACACTGACCCTCGTGCCTCCTCCAGCTAAGCAGTCGATGCCTCCCCTTCGACAGATGACGAAGATCAAAAGTTTTTTTGATGAAATGGGGTTTTCACCCGCCGCCCGGACTTACCTTTCCAATTGCCTGCTCGAGGTCACCACCGGCCTCGGTTCCGAATGCTTCGCCGCCCAGGCTGAATTACGTCACATCCCCTCTACAGCCTTAGTCTTCTCGGATGAAGACTCGCCGCCGATCGAGCATCACAATCGGCCGCTGTTTTTAGAGTGTACTGTTAATGGCACGGGCTTCCGTCGTGCCTTGGTTGATTGCGGCGCCTCGATCAACATCATACCCCTCATCACCCTGCAACAGGCCGGCATTCCCCCAAGGAAAATCATCCGTGACCCCGTCAATATTACCGGCTTTGGACAGGGTCCTCAGTCGACCCTCGGCCATATCACCATCGACCTCATGGTCGGAACTGTCCGTCGCGACACTACTTTTCAAGTAATAGACAGCGAGTCTGCCTTTCACCTCCTGCTCGGGAGACCATGGATCCACGACAACAAGGCCGTTCCCTCAACATACCATCAATGTGTGAAGCTGGTAGCCGGTTCTACGGGACATGAGGTAGCAATGACAATCCCTGCAACCAAAGCCCCCGGGTCACTCGGAGACGGGAGCAGGTCTTCGGAAAGGCATCTTGCCTAGTCCACCTGGCAGCTGGGCGTCGGGTCTCCCCCACCGCTGCCAGACCTGTGGGATTCAGTAAGGGCTTGGACTGGAGGCTGGGACAATGGGCTACTCTGACCATGCTACCGCGGCATGATCAGTCTCCTCAGACAGGCAGAGAGATGTTGCAAGGGCAGGGCAGCACGAACTTAGGAACCGGCAGTCCAACGAAGGGTCAGTGCGTCGGCCCCCTGGTGACGTGTCGTTCCCAGGGGGCGACACATGTCAACTTATGACACATGCACATTTTTGCCTATAAATAGTGGACTTTGGAGCTTTTTCAAGGATCTTTTTCTCATTTGGACTTTTCACTTTCTCTCTCTAAAAGGAACATCCTCTCTGGAATTCTAGTGAGAGAAATATACTTGAACTCCCGTCTACGGACCCTGGACGCCATACCCTCATCACAGACTGTAGACTCTCGGTCCTGTTCATCGTCACCCTGCCTGCGCAGCACTGCCAGCCCTCACAACCTGTCTGGGGAGCCTTGTCCTCGGCCCTTGCGCCGTCCTTGCTGTCTCCCACGTTGCCTACCTGGAAGCCAACTCAGACCGCATCCTTTGTGGCACCTCCACGTATCATCGAACCATTTTCGGCACCATCATCGTGTCCTCCATTTTATTGTCAGTTATAACCTCTCGGGCCGTGCCGACTCTTTTGCTTCTTTTTCATATCTCGACATCATTCTTCTCATCCACTTCATTCGGGGCTCTCCCTTAAACATTACGGGCATTATCATGCTCGTAATGGATGCAAAACTTCTCTTCATCGTGCGGGATTAGCCATTTGCACTGACCTCTCCATCGGCACTGTATCTTTTGAGCCGATCACTGTGTTACCAACCCTTCCCATACCCGATCAGTTCAGGTTCCCACTCCCGCTCCTGCTCCCACGCCTATTCCTGTTACCTCCCCTACTCTTGCAGTTTCCCCACTTGAACCTTCTGATCCTCCCTCGTCCGTTCTGCCCCTACCACCTGCTCCTTCTTAGTTCATACCCTATGTGTCTACTGACCCATCTACCTCTATACCATTCCCTCCTTCCGACCCTTCCTCCTCGGTACCACCTCTACCCACCCCTCCTCACCTTTCGGATCCCTTCTTCAGCCCGCTTAATGACTTCTCCAACCTTAATTTTGATGAGTTCCTATCCACCGACAACTCTAAACTCTATGAGCACCTTTATCGTCTATCCACTTCGATTCAGTTAATACTTGAATCGTAAACCACCTTAACTGCCTCTATTGCAGCAAATCACACTGCCCTCCTCCATGAGCTCGCTGATCTTCAGCAGTCAGTTCAACACTCCTCAACCCAGCTTCTCTCAAACCAAATAGATCTTCACACCCTTCTTAACGAACTCACCTCTAACATTTCCTCTCTTCCTCTCAACCATCTTCACCGATAGTAGGAAGTTGCCTTTCAGGCTCATCGTCGTCAGGCCTATCTCACTACAAGCATTTTGACTGAACAGAACCACTACCTGGCACATCTAAACTTCGATCAGGCTCATGGCTTTAGGGTGACTCATCCAAATATCTTTCCCTCTCGACACACTGGCACCGAAGGGAAAGAATGGTTCTTCAACCCCATCTCCTGTACAACCCTCTGATGCTACGCTCTTCTCGGGTCACTAAAGTTGTTGAAGTACCCACAACCGCTCCGCCGCCTACTGATCCATCCTCTTCTACACAGGGTGCTCACCGCCGTCGACCCTAGATGCTTTCATCTTTACTCTTTTGATTACTGCATTGGCTATCCCTCTTTTTGATTTGACAAAGGGCGAGAACGATTAATTATTTGTCATTCTTTGTACACATCTTTAACAATTTTTGCTAAATATTAAAAGATGTTCTTTTAGTTAGTACTGTGTTTGAATGATAACTGATCAAAGGGGAGTATGTTTATATAATGTTAGAACTAATGTTGTTATCATAAAAAAGGGGGAGATTGTTGACTTATCGATTTTGTTGATTCAAAATTTATTATCTCTAACATTAATCTGACAACATTATTAAGTTAAACATTTCAAGATTTATCTTAATAAAAAAAGACAAGATCATGCCTTGGACAAACCTTGAACTCGGACTTGGGATTCAAAGACTCGAACTACATTCAAGATGCAAGAACTTGAAGTCTATTTTATCCATGTTAGCTTTTTTAAGTCTTTCTAAAAAGATCTCACAGAAATTCAAGTAAAGAACCAAAACCAAAGTTTTTAGCCTAAGCAAAAGTTTTTAGTCGAAGCAAACTTTTCAGTCGAAGCAAAACGTTTTAGTCGAAGCCAAACTTTTCAGTCGAATTAAAGTTTTCAGTTGAAGCAGAACTTTTAGTCGAAGCCAAACTTTTTAGTCAAAGCAAAAGTTTTCAGTCGAATGAAATGGCATTTTCAGTCGACTCAATTCGTCAGTGTTTTTACCATCTCTTCTCACTAAGTTTTTAGTCGACCGATTTCTCTTTGAACTACTTTCAATCAAATCAAACTTATGTTTGAGTCGAATCTTTTTAGGCTTTCCCTTCACAACGGTTATTTTTTTTCTTTGGTATAAAAAGGGATCCTTGAGAGCTTTTAACTTACTTCTTGCGAGTCTTTTTCACCTCTCTCTAAATCATCTCAAAACACTCTCTCATCTTGTTTTCTCATTCTCATCTATTCTCTGTTAAGTGAGTTCACCTTTGAGATAGTTTATTATAAGCTTCTTGGTTTCATTCTTGAAAGAATATAGATCTTCCCACCTAAAAATGCTTAGTCTAAGATTATTCATTGTAACATTTACACAAGAAGGAGTTTGTTTGTTGTATTCCGATTGTAATTCTTTTTTTATTTATAAATTGTTGGAGACCTTGGAAGGGTTTCAAAAATTGTACTGCAGTTTGAGCTAGCACCCGAAGCTAGCTAGTTAGTGAAAGGCTCAACTAGGTCTCCCGTGTGTGGAGTGCTTGGGGACTGGACGTAGGCTGGTGGGGCCGAACCAGTATAAATCTTTGTATTGAATATATTATTGTTATAGCTGTCGTTACTTTGTAATCTTGTTCTTTTTTATACTCAAAGTTGTAAAACACCTATTCACCCCCTCTAGGTGTATTTAGGGACCTACAACTGTTGGTACCAGAGCAGTTTGGTCTTGCGGTATTAAGAGTATAGGTATCTGATTCTGTGGACACGTAGCAATAGAGTAATACGGTAGCATAGCAAGGAGAGCATCCTTGGATTTTGAGTTATGAAACCTACTTTGATGTGGTAAAGTGAGTCATAGGGGAAACCATACTGATGTTTGAAAGTTGGTAAGGTATGAGTAGTAGTTTAAGTTAGTGATTTGGTTTATGGGAATGGTGCTTCTGGAAAGTGACTGGTGTTAAGTCTGAAAGTTGGTTTAGGAGTACGATTAAAAGTGTGGAATCCTGCCTTATCATCTCCTTCATTCCTTGCTATGTTGAGTTCAATTACAATTCAAGTCGAATGCTAACTTGCTCTGAGAGGTCGGAGAAGATGTCATTCTTATAGAGTAATTTTATCCATTTTCTAGGATATGAATCTGCTTCTTTCAAATCTATTTGAACTTGGTGGAATAGTATTTGACCTTGGCCAAGAGGATGCTACGAATCCTATTAAGGACCAATAACCCCTACTAATAATATTTACTTCGAGTCATTGGGTTGACCTTGCTTCGTCATACCTACACCATTATTTTTGTACTATTCACCTTTCCAGAATGTCGTATATTCGAATTGTGAATCTCAAGAGCCAACGGGTATTATTTCCTTTAGAGATTTTTGCATTTTGGTCGTATAGTTACAATTATTGTTATTATATGTTCTCTAAATGCTTGATTGAGATAGTTGTTTGTTGTTATTAACGTTAGATGTTTTGTTGTATAATCATCATTGTTTCTTTGTGATTGGGGTTTGTTTAATATGTTCCAAAATGTTATCATGTTATAATTGCCATTCATACCTAATCTTATTATCAAAATTTTAATGTGTTCTAATCTCAAATGATTTTGAAATTGACAATATGTTATGTATGTGTATTTATCTAATATTATTAGGATTCGCAAGTTCCACTTGCCCTAATTTGTTGGTAACAAAGCAATACGGTCTTGTGGTACTTAGAGCTTAAGTATGAGATTTTGTAGACTCTTGAGACCAAGATAATCTATGATTGGGATCAGACTTTGAGAACGTCTATCAGGTTTTGACAATTTATTTGATCTTTCAATATAATGTTGAGATTTTGGCCGAGTACACAGTAATAGACCCCATGTTACTTACCTTTAGAGCTCAAGGATTTTAGACGTTGACAGAAGTACATGATTGAAGGATAAGACTATTATGGTACACTGCCTCGGAGAAATACTGTAGGATTTTATGGATCACCATCTTATTTAATTTAAACTAGGAAAAATAAGAAAAACCATAAAATGATTATAAATGTGTCCAAAAAGGACGACTAGTCTATCGAAACCAAGATAGGGCTCTGGGGACTAAGTTATGCAATGGGAAGACGTTAAGAACCCACCACACCCCTTTGATCTCTACTTTGTAATTAATGATTATCGGCCCAGGGAACAAGTAGCATGCATAATGTAACAAGACTCACCCTAAGTTAACTTTTATGGTTATGGCTTGAACTCAACAACCGGGGTCAAGTGGCCTACGTTGATGATCGGACTAATCGAAATCAAAATCACTATAGTTCAGAAAGTCCCTACAGAAGGCGGCCTAGATCTTAGTATTTGGCTGTTATGATGACTTGACTTTTTTAATTCGAACAGACCTAGAACTCTAAGTTGGCCATTTTTCTAGTGGTCTAGAATTCTAAACAAACTGAAGGACTTTGAATTTTTATACTTTAACTGGGATCTGGTCGTGGAGAGGGAAAACAATCTAAGCTCTTATAATCTAGAAATAAAAATACTGAAAATAAGGAAAGGGAATCATACCTCGGTCCGGATGGTCCAGTTGGTTGATTCAAGAATCAATTTGACATAAAAACTAAAGAATAATAATCTGCCCTTTCTATTTCTAGATTGAAGACAATCTCAAACATATTTGACTCTTTCTACAAAGTTGTAGTTGTAGCTCTCCAAAGGATGTGCAATTTAGGCTTTTGAATCATCCAAATCTGATAATAAATGAGCAAATTAAGGCTGGTCGAAAACCTAAAATAGAAATCTGCCCGACTTTAGAAAAACTTTGTTTTGTTCTGGACCTGAAGATGATCTCTAATGAATTCAACCTCTTCTACAAGATTATAGCTGTAAAAAAATATAAGTGATTAGCTCATGAACCGCCTAAATCGGAAAGCATATGAGCAAATTACGATTAGACAACCAAAAACACTAGAAAGGGAATCTGATGACTAAAAAATCCTACTTGGAGCAAGAAGACGATCTCAAATGGATTTGATGAAGCTGTAGCTCTCAAAAAATATTTACTTTAGGCTCAAGAATTGCCTAAATCGAATATCAAATATGAAAGTTATGGCTTTTCAAAGTTTTGGTATAGGCTCAAGACAGAAATTCAAAATTTATAATCTAGCCACCCTTCTCCTATAGTTTCCCCTTCTTCTAATCAGCCAAGTGACCCTTTTTATAGAGGTAAAGAATCATAACCTAGGTTAAACCTAACTGGACCAGACTACTAACTAGATCGGACTCAAAACGGACTAGACTGGACAATTTATTGGTCTTAGATTCGAACTATCAAAGGAAAAGACTATTTTTATACTAGAAACAAAATGTGATTGCGGGAGGGGAGACAATTTTTATGATTTAGCTAAGCTAAAAAGCTAATAAAACTATCAAGAGAAGTCGTTTGTCGAGAAAACTCAGGAGCACTCTCCGAACGATCGACGAGAATTTGAATGACTCGGATTCTTGAGAGAGCCAGAATGTCAGTTCGCAAAGAAATGGTGCCCAAGCTCTAAAGAGAATACCAGAATATTTTGATTATTTTACTTACAACAAGCTAAAGGGTGTTGTGGTGGTTTAGGTATTCGAGGGGTGTTTTTGGTAACTTTACACGTACGGGGTATATTGTTAATGTTACATACACGGTAAGCGGGTCATTATGGGAGTAAGAGTGAGTTAGTGTTAGGTTTATATTGTTGTGGTATAAACAATATTCTGATTATTAGATTCTTTCGTTTCAGCTAAAGAAGAAGATTTTCCAGTTAGGACAGCATCGGATCTAGGTACGGATTTCTATCTGAACCCTGAGGTAAGGATTTATATCTAAACCTCAAATCCATCGATTTGGTCATTTTTGTTCTATCGATTTGTTTGTCGCTATTCTTGAACTGTGAGTGATCAATTGATGTTGACAAATTTATTCGCCATCGAAAACCTAAAATTGAGCCTTAATCAATTATATGAATTCATGTTGATGCTCATATCTAATTGCATGTCGAGCATTGGATCATTTTGATTCAGTCATTGTTGTCTTTTGTGTATTGACATGGAAATGTGTTCTGTGAGAGGTGTAATAAGGACTATATGTTCCTGCGTGAAACGCAAGCTAGTACCTTGATACACTAGTTATTGTTCATTATGCCTAAGTACTCTGTTGTGCACTGTCTGTGTGGCTTTGCCTTTGCTCATAGTCAATGTCTTCTGAATGTGTTTATATTGTATCTTAATATGATTGTTTTGAAAATATTTAAATATGATTGTTTGGATATTTGATCGACTGGGATGGAGTTAAGACTCTTCCCTATATTGTTATCAAACTATGTGTGATTGTTTGCAATCTTTCCCTATATTCTCTTTGAACTATCTGTTCTTGTTTTGGAATTCTATAAAAACTTATCCTGGAATTGAATCTTGTATCGCGTTGTGATTCCTATCTTTGTTCTTTGAGCTGCCTTACTGAGCTCTCGAAAGCTCACCCTTATTTGATTCTATTCCGCAGGTAATGATCACTAATAGATTGCTTGCAAATGCATTTAGAGCCTGAGTGAGATTCTAGATTGCCTACCACCATTTTTTGGTAGTACGACCCATGCGTGGGTCATCACTCTCAACTTGTGATGCCAAGGAAAGCGAGTTCGTAGTCGACGTGGGGGTGCCACAGGAATGCAGTCCGAGTTAGATGCCAAGTGTGATGATATAGGACACAACAAGGGCGGAGCAAGGGTAGAGACCAAGGGCTTCCAGACGGAGCCTGAGGGTGGCAGTGCTACAGGGCGATGGCGCAGGGTGAATACACGACGACAGTCCCAATCTGATGCTTAGGTCCGAAGTCAGGGTCCTGTATGTTTCTCTCTCTAGGATTCTAGAGTGAGAAAGTGAAAGTGTTATGAAAATGTCCAAACCGTCCAAATGAATTCTCAAGACCTCTATTTATAGAGGTTGAGATGATGATGTCATCACGTGACACGTGGCGCTCGCCGGGAATGACACGTCACCGAGGGGTCCAGCTGTTGGTGCTCCACAGACTGTTGAATCGCATATTCACCCAGCCTGCCCCGTGCAGCGTCGCTCTGTCGGTCTAGCAAGACTAGCTCCCATAATGTCGGTATGGCCAGAGAACCCCCTTGATCTGGCCTCAAATCCAAGCCCTTGCAGAGTCCCACAGGCCTGATAGTGGTGGGGAAGACCCTACTCCCTACTGCCAGGCAAACTAGGCACGATGCCCTCCGAAGACTTGCTCCCGTCTCGAAGTGACCCGGGGGTCATAGTCCATAAGGGTGCCGACGCAAGCCCCCAATGCCGGAGCACGTAGGCCCGTCACGAAGACACCCTAACGGAGATAGTGTCCCGGAGGAGTCACCTATCCCGCTGTGAAGGGTCCTCATGCCAGAGCACTACAAATGGAGCCCCGAGAATGATGACGGTGATGGCTTTGTGGTAATGAGCCCATCCCGTGGCGGCAATGACTTTGTGGTAACAAGTCCATCACACTGTTGATTGTGCCGGCGATGGATTTAAGGTTGTGAGCCCATCCCGTAGTTGATTGTGCCAGTGATAGCTTTAAAGTTTTGAGCCCATCCCATAGTTGATTGTGCCAGCGATTGCTTTAAGGTTGTGAGCCCATACCGTAGTGAGGGGTCATCATGCCAGAGCACTATGAACAGAGCCTCCCAAAAGCATGCAACATGATTGGGCCGCATGGGCGCAGCGACTACCATCGCGAGACAATACCTGGTGCCGGGGTATGTACCATGAGAGTGGCGCACGGGCGATGAACGTCACAGAGACAATACCTGGTGCCGTGGGCACATGTCATGGAAATGGCACTTGGGCATGACGACGAACGTCGCAGAGACAATACCTGGTGCCGTGGGCACACGTTATGAGAATGGCGCATGGGCGTGGCGACGAACGTCGCGAGACAATACTTGGTGCCGGGGCACATGTCATGAGAATGGCGCATGGGCGCAGCGACGAACGTCGTGGAGATAATACTTGGTGCCGGGGCTCATGTCATGGAAATGGCAAATGGGCGCGACGATGAATGTTGCAGAGACAATACCTGGTGCCGTGGGCACATGTTATGAGAATGGCGCATGGGCGCGGCGACGAACGTCGTGGAGACAATACTTAGTGCCGAGGCACATGTCATGAGAATGGCGCATGGGCGCGGTGATGAACGTCGTGGAGATAATACTTGGTGCTGGGGCACATGTTATGAGAATGGTGCATGGGCGCGGCGACAAAGATCGCAGAGCATATACTTGGTGTTGGGGCTCATGTCATGGAAATGGCATATAGGCACGACGACGAACGTCGTGGAGACAATACCTGGTGCCGTGGGCACATGTTATGAGAATGGCGCATGGGCGTGGTGACGAACATCGCGGAGATAATACTTGGTGCTGGGGCACATGTTATGAGAATGGCGCATGGGCACGGCGATGAAGATCGCAGAGCATATACTTGGTGTCGGGGCTCATGTCATGGAAATGGCACATGGGCGCGACGACGAACGTCGCGGAGACAATACCTGGTGCCGTGGGCACATGTTATGAGAATGGCTCATAGGGGCGGCGACGAAGGTTGCGGAGACAATACTTGGTGCCGGGGCACATGTCATGAGAATGGCTCATGGGCGCGGCGACGAACGTCACGGAGACAATACTTGGTGCCAGGGCACATGTTATGAGAATGGTGCATGGGTGCGGCAATGAAGGTCGCGGAGCATATACTTGGTGCCGGGGTACGTGTTATGAGAATGGTGCGGCGATGAACGTCGCGGAGATAATACTTGGTGCCTGGGCACATGTTATAAGAATGGAGCATGGGAGCGGCGACGAAGATCGTGGAGCATATACTTGGTGCCGGGGCACATGTCATGGAAATGACATGTTATGAGAATGGCGCATGGACCCAGTGACGAACTTCGCGAGATCATGAGAATGGCGAATGGGCACGGCGACGAACGTCGTGGAGACAATACTTGGTGCCGGGGCACATGTCATGAGAATGGCGCATGGGCGAGGCGACGAACGTCGTGGAGACAATACTTGGTGCCAGGGCACATGTTATGAGAATGGCGCATGGGCGCGGCAACGAAGGTCACGGAGCATATACTTGGTTCCAGGGCACATGTTATGAAAATGGTGCGGCGACAACCGTCGCGAGCCATACTTGGTGCCGGGGGCACGAATCATGACGATGCCGCATGGGCGTAGCGATGAACATCGCAGGGATACACTTGGTGCACGGGCACACGTCGGGTGTCCCGAAGATGGGATGTGAGCTGAGTGTACCTGTCATAGCAAGATGATGAATGCAACATATAGTAATGACAAAGTTAGGAGTGATGGTATGTAGTCGTCGGACGACAGAAGTCAAGAGGTTGATGCACGACAGACGTCGCGAGGTTAATGGACGACGAACGTCGTGAGGTTGATGGACGACAGACGTAACGAGGTTCATGCACAACGGACGTCGCGAGGTTCATGCACGAACGTCCGTAAACATCGCGGAGGTGCAAAGACTTGAGAAAACAAGTGCGCGTGGGAGGGGAGGCCATAGGCCAAGGATTGGGGGAAGGCCAAGGCCACCACCCCTGGGGAGGCTGAGGCCGACCCCTTGGTGAGGCCAAGGTGGACCCCTTGGGAAGTCCGAGGCCAACCCTAGGGGGTGGCCAAGGCCAATGGCCAACTCCCGTGAAGCCGCCAAGGCCACTCCCCCTTTGGGTGAACTTCGGGCGCGTCGACAGAAGGTGTTTTGATGGGCAATGACAAATCCGAAAGTTGCATCGCGACGAGGGTGTCGACGTGAAATGTACCCATGTGACAAACAAGGTGCCAAAGTCACATACGAAGCATACAAAGTGAACAAAGCATGAAAAAGGACCTTGCGCAAAAAGTGAAGAACCGGGGGTGGGGGGGAACGCCAAAGCCAACCCCCCCTTGGGAGGCCAAGGCCAACCCCATGGCCTTGGGTGAGGCTGAGGCCAACCCCATGGCCTTGGGTGAGGCCGAGGCCGACCCCATGGGTTTGGCCAAGGCCTTTGCCCTTTGACCCCGTTGCCCAGTTGCGCCGTCGATCAACGTTTTTGGTGAAAAAGTTCTCGGGTGGTTTTGGTGTGACAAACGTGCTACCGTGAGTGACGTTGATGTAAAATAATTGGTGACTAAGTCGCGCGTGAGGTGTGTGAAGCAAAGAATGCATGTGACTTGTGCGCGCGCACTTTGACCGGTTTGAAGCGTTGAAGAATTGACTGTTGAATCCGTTGACGTGTTCGGTGAAATCGGACCTTTTTTGGGCCCTTGGGTACGACCAGAATAGGTTGGGAACATAAGCCCCCTGCGTGGGGTGTGCGCAGAGGGGCAACCCGAGCGGGCACCGCACGCATAAACACTTAGCAAGATTTTGATGTTGTTTGGCCGGTGAGTTGTTGACGTCGTCAAAGCATGATGATGATGATGATGATGATGATGATGAAGAGTAGGTTGCTCGAGCCACCTCGTGCACCACCTACAAAAGCTTGGAATCCTTGGGGGTTGAGACAAAGGCACGATGATAGGACGCAGGGGTGCGAGCATGTAAACTGCACCCTGGCGATGGACGACGAGTGTCGCGGAGACGTCACCCAGGCAATAGGCGACAAGCGTCACGAAGATGGTGCACTTGCGCTAGCAACGGGGTCGTGGAGACGGTGCCCGGGCGACGGGGGTCACGGAGGGCACGTCCTGGCGACCGGCATCGCGGAGTGACGTCCGGGCGACGGGGTTTGTGGAGGTGAAGTCCGAGCAACGGGCTTTGCGGAGGTGAAGTCTGGGCAACGGGCGTCGCGGAGGTGATGTCCGAGGTGACGTCTAGGCGACGGGGGTCGTGGAGACAACGTCTGGGCGACGGGGGTTGCGAAGGCGACGTCCGGGCAACGGGCGTCGCGGAGATGATGTCTGGGGGATGGGCATCGCGGAGATGATGTCTGGGCAATGGGCGTCGCGATGCGAGGGCAGTCCATGACGGGCGCATGTGCGCGGGCAATGCACGGCAGTCAAGGTTGTGAAAAAATTATAAGTATGGAAAAGAGTAAAGAAATGGGTAAGGGAGTCAAGAAGTGCTACCCCGAAGCATATGAAGCTTTAGTTGTAGGAAAATTGGTATGTGAGTTTTTGGTTTGGTTAAATAGAAAAAAAAGTGAAGTGTTGTTTAGGGTGAGTATAATGGAATATGAGAAAGAAAAAAGTTGAGTATGAGGGGTGTTATATTTGTGAAGTAGTGTAAATAAAGTATGTGTAAGTATGAAATTGCGGTAGTAGTAAAGGGAGTTAATGGGGGTGAGGTAGAAGAAGAGAAAGAGGGAGGGGTGGGGAGGCCTAGGCCTAGGGGTGGGAAGTAGGGGGTGAGCCGAAGGTGGTGGGTGTTTAGTGGGTGTGAGATGGGTTTGTGGAAAAAGGAAGTGGGGATTGGTGAGAGAAATGTAAGGAGATGATGATGTGAATTAAATAGGAGGGAGAGAGAATAATGAGAGTGTGATTGGAGAGAAGGGTGAGTGAATGAAGAGGGGAGAGGGGGTCGGCCTAGGGGAAATGAGTGGGGAGGCCGAGGCCGAGGGGTGTGGGAAGGGGGGATGATTGGAAATGATGGGGGGAGAGAAATGTGAGAGAGAGTGATGTGTGAGAGTGAAAAAGTGAAAGAGAGAAGGTTGTAAGTGGGGGGAATTTAATATGAGTAATGAGTGGGGAAAAAGGAAGAGAGGGAAGGGAGGTGTGACACCCCCAACCCTAGTGACG